>PVJC01024702.1:0-25379 GCA_004026665.1 Murina feae | reverse complement strand
CCCATAGCCTCTCACCTACAGCCTCCTACCCACAGCCTCTCACCCACAGCCTCCCACCTACAGCCCCCCACCCACAGCTTCTCACTCACAGCCTCTCACCTACAGCCTCCCATCCACATCTTCCCACTCATAGCCTCTCACCCACAACCTCTCACCCACAGCCTCTCACTCACAGCCTCTCACTCACAGCCTCTCACCCACAGCCCCCCACCCACAGCCTCACCAGACCTTGAGCCTCATCCTGGACTCTCCCTCCTCCCTCACTCCCCGAAGCCATCTATCAGGAGCCCTGGTCTGATCTGCCTCCTAAGTGTTTCTGGGATCCAGTCCCTGCCCCCTCTTCATCCAGACCAGCAGTGTGCCCCACCTGGAGCTCCAGTTTGAGTTAATCCCTGCCCACCAGCCTGGCCAGCATTCTACAGCCAGCGCAGCCTCCCACCTCTGCTTCTTTCTCTCCTTCCCCCTTTCAGCATATTTTAAGCATACTGAAAAGTATAGAGGAATATAAAAGAGCACCCAAGCACTCAGCACCGCTTTGTCAAATCTTAATATTTGCCCCTAATTCTTTTCTTCTTTAATAAAACACTAAAGGGGACCGTGTGCCCCTTCCAAACGCATCCTTCTTCCCCTCTCCTGAGAGGTAACGCGGCCTCTGATCTCATTTCTCATTCACATTCGTTCTTATTGCTTTGGCAGCAGATTACATATCCATAAACTGCGAATACTACTGTACATATCCTTTGGTGGCTTTTTTCCCATCAATATTTTTTAAAACCTTTTGATTATGTAAAATTTTAAACATATACAAAAATGGACAGAACGGTCTATTCACTGTCCATTACTCATCACCTAATTCCAACAATTATCAGCGCCTAGTCAAATCCCCCAAACCTCCCACCTCTGCCATTTTCAAGCAAATTACATTTTTTATCTATACGTGTTTCCGTATATAACTATAAAAAAAAAAAAAGAAGAAGAAGAGCTCTTTTTAAAAATATATATTTTTTTATTGATTTTTTACAGAGAGGAAGGGAGAGGTATAGAGAGTCAGAAACATCAATGAGAGAGACACATCGATCAGCCGCCTCCTGCACACCCCCAACTGAGGATGTGACGGCAACCAAGGTACATGCCCTTGACCGGAATCAAACCTGGGACCTTTCAGCCCACAGGCCGACACTCTATTCACTGAGCCAAACCGGTCATGGCAAGAAGAGCTCTTTTTAATGTAGTTCCAGTGCCATTGTCCTGCCTAGGGAAAATGTGTTAGTAATTCCTTAATGTTAAATATCCAGTTGACGTTAAAACATCCCCCCATGGTTGCACAGATGCTTTTGGGGCAGTTGGTTTGTTAATCAGGGGCCAAACAAGGTCCCCACACTGTATTTGGTGGATGTTTCTCAAGTCGCAGACATTATTATGATGACCAAAATAAGCCAAACCTAAAGGAGGACATAGCACGCGATTCCACTGATGTGTCTGAAAACAGGTAATATGTGCCTTTGGTGCTAGAAGCCACAGTTGTGATCTTGGTAGTAGGAGTCGGAAGAGCCCTCCAAGGAGATGTGCTATCAGCCCTTCTTCACGTGTAGCTAGAATCCTGCCATGAAGGAAAGGACTCCTTAAAGAGAGCCTTCCCTTCGTCGCCTACTGGGTCACCGTGTGGGTCTTGAAGGAGCTACTTCAATGCTCAGTTCTCTTCAGAACAGTGCGTGGGTGCAGCATCCTCCCAAAGCGACCTGCACTGTTGTTAAAATCACTATGAACTCACGAATTTTTAACATGTTTGATGTTTTTTAATACTTTGCACCTGTTCTTCCTGATGTTCAAAGTGCCCCATCCTTGGACAGTGGGAGCCTCTCCAAGTTGGCACCTGAAGCCTTTCGCCATCAGCGCTAAGTTTTGGAGAGGCGCCCCTGCTAGCTCTGATCTGGCCCCATTCATTTCAACTTGTATGCTGTTGCGCCGTGTGCTGGGTGAACTTCCAAATAGAGACATGAACTCCTCTCTCTGCTTCTTAAAATCCTCCCGTGGATGGAGTCCACACTCCTTCTCAGGGTTCACTGGGCACTTTTTTTTTTTACTTCTCCAGATAGATCTCTCCCTCGCCGCCTTGAACACGGGTCATTCATACTAAACTTTCTTGAGCTTCCTAAACATGGCACACACACCCATGATCTTTAGCCAGGCTCTTCCCTCTACCTGTAATCCTTCCGCACCTACCCCCCCTCAACCCTCCCCCCGCCCCGCCTTTGCCTCGCTATCTTCTGTTCATACCTCTGGTCTCATTTTAGCCATCCTTTCCTGTTTCCACCTCCCCCAATGCTGGATTGGGTGGCCCTTCCCCCCAGAGGCAAACTTGGGGAAAGGCCAGCAGGGCAGATCCCAGACACCCGTCTGTCACTGGAAATGCCATGCGATGACCAGAGTGCCCAAGGAGTGCCCCCTGGGTGGCCAGAAAGCTCACTTTGATAAACGCCTGGGAAGGGGAGTTGGCACCCTGGGACTGGTGCTCACACCACCTTCGCCCCTTCTGGTGAGTGGGGCCTGCGAGTCAGGGCCAGGGTGGCATGGCTCTGGACCATGCCAGAGGAGGTGGCGGAGCCTGGCAGGCCTCCTGACCCCCTGGTACTCTCTGCAGCCTCTGCTGGAGGGAGGTCTCAGCAAATGTTGAATACCAGAGAGCACCATATTGAAGTTATTACCCCCACAGTCCCTGTGCCGTCCCAGCCCCCAGTCAGAGATAAGGTTTATCACCCTGCTGTAACCGACTGTTTACTTGTCTGCCTGTCTTGCCTCTACACCACCCCAAATTGCAGGGTCTGCCTGGCTTATCTCCTGCTCTGCCCCTAGCAGTCAGCATAGCTCCTCTGGTTGTAGTGGTGGTTGGTACATTCTTGCTGAATAGGATCATCATTGCCTTGGGAAGCATCTCAGAATGCACCCTCCCCCTCGTACAGACATGCAGTTCTCTCTGCTGCTTACAATCCTTCAGGGGATGAGGCCCACGCTCCTCCCAGGGCTCCTGGGCACTGTTTATACTTCTCCAGGTCCATCTCTCCCTCCCCTTCCTGAACTCAGGTCACTCATACTAACCTTTCTTGAGCTTCCTGAACATGCCACATCCATCATCTTTACCTAGCTGTTCCCTGCAGCAATCTGCAACCCTAAAATCACCGGGGAGGGGGGAGGGATTGCAAAATTCAGATGCAAAGGATCCCTTCAGACCTGCTTATTAATCCACATCTCCGGGGGGGTCGCGCCTGCCAGGTGTCCTTTTTAAAGTTCCTCCCATGATTCCAGCACAGCAAGACTGAGAACTCTTGGTCCGGTTACATGCACCCCCAACATATGGCCCATGGCCCATCCCAACCCTAGGGGAGCAAGCAGCGGGACTCCAATGCCCTCCGAGCTCCTGCCCCTTGACCTTGGCCTAAGACCTCTCTGCCAGGCCCAGGAAACTAGGCCGGAAGCTGGCGGGGAACCGGGGCAGCGGTAGGGCGCTGGGGCCGCAGTGCTATGAACAAGCCCCCATTGCAGTTCGAGGAGATCCACGAGGTGATGGCGCGGCACAAGACGCTGGTGAGCATGCACCAGGACCTCATGCAGTCGGCGCAGGAGGGCCAGGAGAAGATCGAGCGGGCCAAGGCGCGGCTGGCGCGCTACATGGAGGAGAAGGACGACGAGATCCTGCAGCACAACAACGAGCTGGCGCGCCTGCAGATGCGCTTCGACCGCGCCCGCAGCGACGTCATCATCTGGGTGAGCCACCCGTCGGGGCAGGGACCTCAGGGCCAGGGCTACTGGGTGAAGGAGGGAGGGACAGGCGTGCGGGCGGCACACACACACGTACACATGCATGCACACACGCGCGCACATGCACACGCGGGCTCACACACACGCTGCCCTCACATCCCTCCGCATGCCCTCCCCAGGAATCCCGCTGGGCGCACATCCAGAACACGGCCGCCAAGAAGACCCTCTTGCTTGGCACCATCAAGATGGCAACGCTGAACCTCTTCCAGATCGTGAGCAAGCAGCTGAAGGAGACAGCCTACGTGTCCCTGGAGGACACGCACAAACAGCTGGACATGGTAAGAGGAGGTGCAGGTGCCGGGCCGGGCTGTGTCTCCTCAACCAAGATGGTGCTTGACTGGTTGAGTGGAGGAAGGAACCGGATAGGGACGGAAGTGAGAACCCACCAGTTTCCATTTTCTTTTTAATCCTCACCCGAGGATGTGTGTGTGGTTTGTTTGTTTTTTTAACTGAACCTGAGGGTGTGTTGTGTTGTTGTCTTTCTTATTGATTTTAGAGAGAGAAGAAAGGAGAGGGAGAGAGAGAGGAGAGAGAGAGAAACATCAATGTGTGAGAGAGAGAGACATCATCGAACCTAAAACCTGGCTATGTCCCCTGCCCAGAATCGAACCCTCAGCCCTTCAGCGCTTCGGTTCACAGAATAGTACTCCAACCAGCTGAGTCACACCAGTCAGGGCTGAATTTCCATTTTTTCAACAAGTCCCAGGTGCTGGCCTGGGTTCCACACTTTGAGAACCACGGAATTAGAACTAACTGAGACCCTGTATTGGCCCCCAATCAACAGGGACCCACTATCTAATTCATTGTCCAAAACAGTCTCCTTAGATCTAGTGAGTTCCCAGAGGCTTATGCCTGAGGCCCAGTCTCTGGGAAAAGAGAATGTTGGAGAGGGAGAAGGGAAGACAGCCAGTAAGTTTCGGGAAGTCTTGGAGTCACATTCGTACCAGCCTGAGATGTTCTCTTTGAAGTCATGGAAAGGAAATCACTTCTCGCTGTACCTGGTATGATCCAAAGCTCTTTGATGCCATGTCATGCGCCACCTAAAATCATCTCATTTCTGACCAAAGATGAACACACCCCATAATTTGGGAGGTTCCATATCAGCAGATGCGGTCACCCTGTTTCTCGCAACATTCAAAGAACCGTGATTGTTTATTCCTTTGGCAAAAGTCTTTAGTTCTGCTGTGCAGTAGTAGAAAGGAAGCTCATAAACTGTGATTTTTCTTTTGTTCCCTACTGTATCCCAGTGTCTAGAGCAATGCCAGCCACATAGTAGGCCCTCAACAAGCATGTGGTGAATGAAGATCAAACCCAAGCTGCAAAAGGCAATTGATTGAGAGGCACTTCCCCTTGTTTAAACAAGAACAAAAAGGCGAAAGTCGTGAAATGTAAAGGATTTCACCCACTGACCAGCCAGGATGAAGGATTTCCCAAAACCAAAATCTCTGCCTCCTTCTTAAGGCAAGCGAGGGCTGAGTTATTGACGGTCCAAAGACCATAAAGGGAATTTGTAAGAAAGTCTGTGCTGAAGCCGCAATTCTCAAACTTTTTGGTATCTGGATATTCACACTCTTAAAATTTATTGAAGACCCTTGAAGAGCTTCTGTTTTATCAGTTATATCTACTGCTATTTACATTAGAAATGCAAACAAAAAAGTTAAAAATACTTAATTCATTCATTTTTAAATAACAAGAAGCAAATGAACATAAGTAGCATTCTTTTTAAATGAAAAATCCATTTTCAAAAGCTATTTTGTGGGATGAGTGGCGTATCTGACCCTTTCACAAATCCCCTCAGTGTCTGGCTACACGGAAGAGGAGTGTCTCCTCCTCGTGTCTGCTTTTGCCTTCGTTCTGTTGTGACCGCCCATGTCACTGAAACGTTCTACTCTGGTAAAAGCCACCGCGCACTCATGAGAGAGTAAGAGCGAGAAAAACACAAATAACATCTTAGATTGTAAAAAAGAGTTAGGGCCTTGCAGCCCTCTCCCCAGCGGTGGAGTCTCAGGGACTCCGGGAGCCCTGGGCCCTTCCTTTGGTTGTGGAGAAGACAGGTGGGCAGTGGGCCCAGGGCCCAGCTCCCTCGCCTCTGCCTGCCCGTCCCTGCCGAGAGCACAGCTTCCAGCTTGTCCACTCCAAGTTGTGAGCTTTCTGACTCCCTTTCAACCTTGATTTGTCTCCACAGGAATACTTAGCACAGCCCAAATGTTCTTCTAAAACACCCCACTCCATTCCCAAAGGATGTGAGCCTACTGAGAGAAATACACACCATCAAGCAGCCTGAACCATTAAAAACAAGGACCAGGAAGAATTTAAGTTGAAATCCGAGGTCAGGGCAAGAGAGAGGAATAGAGGCTATAGACTCTGGCCTTAGAAAGGACAGTAGGTGACGCTCAGCTTCCTGGCGACCAGGAGGGAGAGCAACAAACACGCAGTTCTGGTAGCAAAATAAGAAAACATATGTTTTCCTCAGGGAAAGTGAGCCTTTACCAGCCCTTAATCCTAACTGAAATTCCTCACGGAGGCTTCTGAGATACTCAGTGAGCAATGTTCTCCATCCAAGCATGGTCCTCAGGAGCCACTTATATAGAAGTAGGAGCGCGGCATCACAGTGCAGCCGGCCAACGGCCGAGACCATGGGAATCCACATACTGCGTGGGGGAAGGTCTAGAACAGCGTTTTCCAAACTGGGCTTACACATTTTTGGGGGGGGGGGGGGGGGGAAGGATAAAAGGACTCTATGGACTAATACGTTTTGAAAACTCTAAAGTAAAACAAAATTACATGGTTTTTAAATACGGGACTTCACAGAGTCCTGAGGCTCTTGAAGGAGATTCCACATAACTTAGGTTGAACGTTTTCTGACACTTACTTGACCACCGAACCCTTTTGGAGGGCATGTGATTACTTACTGGAAGAACACGGTTTGGGAAGTGCTGGACGGGTCTTCTCTTGGGAGAGTTACCTTAATTAGCCGATTCTCTGGGTCCTCTTTTGCAAAGCAGGTGTCGCGTCGGTAACAGTACTAGTATTAGCTACTGACAGACTTGCTGGGAGTGTGGGTCGGTCCTATCTCCAGGGACATTCTTGAAAAAGAGAAAGGTTAGAACTGAGATCTTAGGGGTCATCTAGGCCAAGCTTTCCGCCCTCTTCCCTTTTTAAAGATGAAGCTACTAAGTCCCCGAAAGATGAAGCGATTCCCCCAGAGCTGCATCGGGGCCCAGGCCTCCAACTTGTAAGGCAGCACGGTTTCCACTGTCAAACTGATCTCACGTTCTTTCTCGCAAACAGAAGCCAGCGCCCTAGCCTGTTTGGCTCAGTGGCCAGAGCATAGGCCTGCGGACTGAAGGGTCCCCGGTTCGATTCAGTCAAGGACACATACCTCGATTTGCAGGCTTGACCCTGGTCAGCGTGCGTGTGGGAGGCAACCAATTTCTCTCTCTCTCTCTCTTTCTCTCTCTCTCTCTCTCTCTCTCTCTCTCTCTCTCTCTGTCTCTCTCCCCCTCCTCCCCCCCCTCTTTCTCTCTGTCTCTGTCTCTGTCTCTCCCCCTCCTTTCCACTCTCTCTCTCTCTCAAAAAAAATAAATAAATAAATAAATAAATGGAAAAATATCCTGGAGTGAGGATTAACCAAAAAATAAATAGAAAAAAAAACACATTAAAAAAGAAGCCAGCAAAGAGAATTCAAACTTCTCAAGGGACTGGCATAAGGAACATCAGTTCTGGTGCATCAGTTGAATGACACCTTCAAGATGATCCACCAGAGGAGCGCCCCCTGCCTGAGCCTGCCGGACCCACCTGCCAAATGCTTCCGTCCCCTCCCCGCTCTCCTCTCGCCCTTCAGTCCGATCCCCAGCCTGGCTCCTTCCCATCGCCGTGCCTGCCTCCAGGAGTTGCAGCTCCACGGCTATTTACTGCAGTTTAGTCTACGCAGCCTGGTCCTCCACGTCCACTAGAATCACTGTCGAATGAGGGAAAGTGGCTGCAGGTGGTCACAGTGCCAGGGGGGCTTCTGGACGTGCTCTGTTTCTAGGCGGGCAGCCTGTGGCCGGGCAGGATCACTCGGGTCCCCTTGCCCTGTCAGATCCAGCAGTTCATCCAGGACCTGTCGGACATCTGGGCAGAGGTGAAGAAGAAGGACCAGATATCGCAGGTCCGGGTTTAAGGAGCCGCTGTGAGCAGCGACGGAGAGAGAAGTTCCTGGTGAGCTTGCGGTCGGTCAGCCCAGTCCAGCCCTCCGGGACCTGTGCCTTTCTACTGGCAGACACCCCGCCAGGTTTCCCCTCGGGCCTCAGCCCAGCCCTCCCTGCGCACATTAAATTCTATAAGTTTGTTCCTAAGTTCTCGTTTTGGTTATTCACAGGGAAGAGGGCCCATTGAGGAAAGAACCCCCAAAGTACCCCTCCTTGAAGCTGGTCTCTAGGCTGCCCGGGGTCTAGACATCAAATCTCAGATCTCATGTCTCCTCGGCATGGCTCGCACACAGTAGGTATTCATAGGGCCGCAGGCCAGCGGGGGAGGCACACGGGCTGTTTTCCCTCTACCACTTCAACAATAATATGAGAAGCGGGTATTTCTAAGTGGGGAGCAGAGGCCCACTAGAAGCTATGAAGGCAGCTTCCCAAGTCAGAGTCCCAACTCTTCCCTGATCTCCCACCCGCTGTGAACCCTAAAACTACAACACGGCATCAGCCACGCTCACAGGAGGAGCAGGCAGCACCTGAGCAGGCTGGGTGATGGCTTAACCCAGACAAACTAAACTGAGTTCGGGCCGATGGAAAGCCTCGCCCTTAGCGTCCAAAACTCAGCTGCACATTTCCAAACCCTCAGCGGCAAAAGCTGGGCCAGAGGTGGACAGAGGAAGGAGCACTTACGGAGCATCACTTAATGTTCATCACCCAGCGGAAGCTCTGGGTCCCCTTCTTACCCAACAGGCCGCTTGCCCAAGGACACCGGTACAGAGGGCAGGGTGGGGGTTCACACGGGGGCTGCCTGCCCCCAACAGGGGCGCCCTCAGCCAGGCCGCTCTTCAGAAGACAGACACTGCCACTGTCCCCTCCAAAGGAGGCTGAGGAGCAGGCCTGACGAGGCTCCTCGCTTCCTCCCTGGCCCTGTGACCCCAGAGGGATCCCCGTGACCCCGGAGGCCGCTGCAGTCTCCCCTCTGGGTCCTGCTCTGGGCTTTGTACACGTCACCATCCGTCTCCGCATGGCTTCTGGACCAGCAGCATCGACATTACCTGGGAACTTACCGGAAACGAGAATCGGAAACTCTGGGAGGGCCCCAGCCACCTGGCTCGTTTTTCATTTGTTTGTTTGTTTGTTTTCTGTGAATCGTCACCCGAGGATATTCTTCCATTGATTTCTAGAGACAGTGGAAGGGAGAAAAGGAGGAGAAAAGAGAGAGAGCGAAACACCTATGTGTGAGAGACACATCCATTGGTTGCCTTCCGCACGTACCCCAGCTGGGCTGGGGCATGAACCTACAACCCAGACAAGTGCCCTTGACTGGGAATCGAACCTGGGATTTTTGGGTGCATGGGTCATTGCTCTAACCGCTGAGAACACTGGCCATGGCACCATTCTGGGTTTTAACAAGTCCTCCAGCTTTGAGAACCACTGCTTTGCAGTGAGCCGAGCACTCTCAAGGACCGGGCTCCTGTCCCCCGTTTACCATATGAAGCAACACACGTCAAGGAGACCCTGTCTCACCAGCTACAGTCAGAGAAGTGGAGCCAGCGGAGACAGTTGTCCCTAGAGGGCTCGTTGCAGGGGTTGTGGGCGCCAGGTGAGCACTCTCTGCAAGGCTGCTGTCTTCACACCTGACGCTGGGCCTTGAAATCCACAGGGGGAGGGAGTCGGGGGAGACATACGGATGTAAGTTGGGGAGATCAAGAGGGAGCCAGAATCCATGTCCTAGGACACAAGCTGGGGACAGACAGAAACCCATGCAGCTGTGGTCATTTCCAAGCTCGGTGGTGTGCATGTCCCACGAAGCCAGGACCCTTCCCGTTGGAGCTGAGCACACACGTGGGGCCCCTCAGCATGGACACCCTGGGCTCTGGACCCACGAAGCCCAAGTCTGGCCCAAGCAAGAGAGGTCTGGGCTCCAGGTACATGATATCAGGGTTCCAGAGAAAGAAGGTAGCATCAGGAGCCCACTGGAGTTTGCCAGCAACGGAAGACACCAGCTCATTGAAGCAGAACAACGCACTGATTCCAGAAATGACTCATTCTCATCAGCACAGGCAGGGAGGAGGGATCCGGGTGCTCTAAGGGGTCAAGAGCAACAAGACCTTCAGGAACACTCCATTCCCCCCAAACCTGGTCGCTCTTCCCAATAGACAGGAGGAGAGGAAGGGAGGAAGGAAGGGGGAGGAGGGTGGCTTCTAGGTGTGAAAGACAACTGGTACCAGACAACTCCATGGCTGTCACACACGCCAAGGCAAGTACACTGACCCAAAACAGCAGCGGATGTCCAGAGCTGCTGGTGAGAACGGGTCTAGAACGAAGAGCTGGAGTAGCTAAGGGCTTGTGCTGCTGTGGGATCAGACCCTCCCTCACTCGATTGGACTCTTTAAGCCCCTTTCCCAGACTGCAGGCCCGGGTCCCACATCCTGTCATACAAGAATTGCAGCCAGCTTGGAGGGGCTCTGGAACCTTCCTCTTCTTGGGGTTGCTCACTCAGGCACCCGAGCAAGCTGCTCTGCTGTGGGACTGTCAATCCAGGGATATCAGAAGGGCCATGTGTGCGCTGCAGGGTGTTGAGGGCAAGCAGAGTCCAGAGGCCCCTGCCCCAGGCAGCTTCTCTTTCCCGGGAGATAAGCATCTACTGTGAACTGGCTTGCATGGCTCAATGGCATTGACCGATGAACCAGGAGGTCACGATTCAATTCCAGGTTGTGGACTTGGTTGTGAGCTCGATCCCTAGTGGGGGCTGTGCAGGAGGGAGCTGATCAGTGATTCTCATCGTTGACGTTTTTATCTCTCTCCCTCTCCCTTCCTCTCTGAAATGAATAAATAATATATATTTTAAAAAGAACCCACTGCGAGCTGCGATGCCAGCAGAGCCTAGCCCTCACCTCAGCTTCCTCGCTAATGATGGCCTGATCCCTCCCTAAGCTTTGACTCTGAAACTTTGAACGTTTTGACTCTGAGGAGCCTCCCAATGTAGACCATGGAGAAGGGAATGACAAGAGCCAGGCGTGGAGGCATCCAGAATGAAGGGATACCCCCCTCTGAGGGCAAACAACTATTAGAGGAACTTTATGAAAAACAAGCTGGATCTAGAAATAGCCAACGGAATGAAAGCCAGCTGCATAGTGATGCAAACTGATCGTATTAATTTTCCAGTCTGCATAACAAATAACCCCAAACTTGTTGTCTTAAACCAACACCCACTGTTATCGCAAAATAGTAGGTTGGAAGTCTGTGTGGACGCAACTGGGTTCTCTGCGCATGGCCCAGATCAAGATGTTGGTCGAACCTGGATCTTATCTGGAGAATCCAGAGAGAAATCCACTTCCAAGTTCATTCACTTGTTGGCAGAATGCAGGTCCGTGCAGCTGTGGGTCTGAGGGCCCCATTTCCTTGCTGGCTGCTAGCCAGGGGCCACTCTCGGCTCCCACTACAGGCCACCTGCATTCATGGCCACGCGCTATGGCTTAGACCTTCAAAGCCAGCAATGGCGTCGCTGTCAAAGTTTGAATCCCTCTGATTTTCTCTTCCAATGCCATCCAGAGAAAACTCGGCCATTAACAGGCTCGTGATATTAGGTTAGGCCCATCCTGATAACATCCCTTTTGCCATATAACCTGAGAGTAATGCCAAGGGGTGAAGGTCATGGAGGCCATTTAAAAGCCCTACCCCAGTAATGAAGTAAGGATGTCAAAATAGCTTGAGAAGAGAGAGAAAAGGAGGAGGGGGCAAGAGGAACTGTGATGAGGGTGGTCAAAGGCCAAGATGAGGCCAGATGGAAAGAAATCTTTCAGGTGTGCACCTGACCTAACATCTACTTGACACTCTTATCAAGACAGGATTTTCCTGGAACTTATAGCCCTCCAGGGTGTCGGTAAATGGACCTGGGTCAGTCTGGGAATTTCTTGATGTTATATGAAAGTTTTATAAACATCCATTATGGATTTTTCATGAGGGAGGGAGGTGGAGGAGGGGAGGCGGGAGAAAGTTTATGTCTTTCAATAGATTCTCCCAAGAATCCTTACCTGAAAAGTAATAGGAACTACTACTTTAAAAAAAAAAATTAACAGTTTTATTGAGATATGAGTCATATACCATATATTCACTCATTTAAAGGTGTACAATTCAGTGGTTTTTATTAAATTGACAGAGTTGTGCAACCATCAATACAGTCAACTTGAGAAAATTTTCATCACCACCCTGCCCCCAAAGTGTATACCTATTAGCAGTCATTCCCATTTCCTCCCAAATTTCCAGTTCTAAGAAACCAGTAATCTACTTTCTGTTTCTCTGGATTTTCCTATTTTGGACATCCTACCTAATAAAAGAATAATATGCAAATTGACCGACACACAAGATAGCCACCCCCGTGTGGACACAAGATGGCCTGCAGGGGAGAGCAGTTGTGGGTGATCAGGCCAGCAAAGGAGGGCAGTTGGGGGTGACCAGGCCTGCAAGGATGGGCAGTTGTGGGGGACCCAGGCCTGCAGGGGAGGGCAGTTGGGGTGACCAGCCCTGCAGGGGAGGGCAGTTAGGGGTGACTGGGTCAGCAGAGGAGAGCTGTTGGGGGCAACCGAGCTGGCAGGGGAGGACAGTGAGGGGCAACCAAGTCAGCAGGGAAGCAGTTAGGCATCAATCAGGCTGGCAGGAGAGTGTTTACAGGGTGATCAGGCTGGCAGGCAGAAGCAGTAGGGGCAATCAGGCAGGCAGGCAGATGAGTGGTTGGGAGCCAGCAGTCCTGGATTGTAAGAGGGATGCCTGACTGCCCATTTAGGCCTGATCCCAGGATCGGGCCTAAACAGGCAGTTGGACATCCCTCAAGAGGTCCCAGATTGGAGAGGATGCAGGGTGGACTGAGGGACACACACACACACACACACACACCCATGCACAAATTTTGTGCACCAGGCCTCTAGCTATATATAAACTAGAGGCCCAATGCACGAAAGTCGTGCAAGAATAGGTCTTCCTTCCCCTAGCTGCTAGCACCAGCTTCCCTCTGGCACCTGGGACCCAGGCTTCCCTCACAGCCCCTGCTTTCTCTAGTCTAATTAGCATATTACACTTTCATTATTATAGATGGAATCATACAATATGTTGTCTTTTGTGTTTGGCTTCTTTTACGTAACAATGTTTTCAAGGTTCATCCATGTTACAGCATCTATCATTCCTTTTTATGGCTGAATAATATTCTATCGTGTGGATATACCACATTTATATACAGTTATCAGTTGATGGACATTTGGATTAATCTTACTTTTTGGCTATTGTAAATAATGCTGCTATGACCATTTTTGTTTCTCATGGGCATACACACACACACACACACACACACACACACACACATATATATATATACACACACACACACACACACTCTAATAAAAGAGTAATATTGAAATTAACCATCTCTCTGGGACGCCTAAGCCACGCCCACCAGCCAAGCCATGCCCATCAGCCAATCAGGACAGCTGTATGTAAATTAACTCAGCCAAGATGGAGGCCGACAGCCACGGAGGCAGGTATGGCATAGGTGGGGTGGGCGAGGGGTGAAGGGGTGGGTGGGGTGGGCTTGGCCAGCCTGCAAACGGCCATCAGCCCCTCACCCAGGCTGCCCAGGCATGTCAGCAGGTGGACATCCCCTGAGGGGTCCCAGACTGTGAGAGGACACAGGCTGGGCTGACAGACCCCCTGTGTGCACAATATATTGTGCATCGGACTCCTAGTATTGAACTGCCAGTCATAAGGTAATTATTTTTAACCTTTTAAGGACTGCTACATATTTTGGAACAGCTGCCTTTTGAGATGCTCTGGGGGCACTTTTATTTCAGAAATTAATGGCAAATTAGCAAAAAGGAAGGCCAGCTGGCAAGGAATAGTCTGACAGAAAACCAGGATTTGATGAAGCAATGACCTAGGATAGTTCAAGATTGATGAATACAATATCCAATTATAGGCTATCCAGACTCAAGGGAAGGAGGCTGGGCCATGAGTTAGAGAACAGACATCCCTGCCCTACCCATAACTCATTCACAGCCCCCACATGCACCATCCTCCACGCCCGCCCACCCTCTACCCTCACACCTGGGCTGCAGAACCCTTCTGTTGATCAACAGTTCATGGTGTGACCGGAGAGCCTTCCACGTGCCAGCGCTGATAGAAGCTAAGGGACAGATTAGTACACAGCTGAGGTGGTTGCTGACTCCTGGATCTTGTGGTCTCTTGGGAAAGAGAGACATTAGACAAATAGTTAAATAACTAAGGAACTATCACTGCGAGGCTGGCAAGAAGTGCCGGGTGCTGAGACCAGAGAAGGGGGTGGAGGTGGGGAACCAGCCAAGTCCTTCCGAGGAAGCGATGTAACATTTAGGAAGAGACTTACAGGATGAGTAAGTGCTATTTCAGCCAGACAGTGATGAGAGGGAGAATGAGGACAAGGTGAAAGAGGGAGGCGAGGGCTGTGCCAGCACCGAATGGGGAGACCCTGAGTCTGGAAGGAATGGCTCAGAAGGCCAGTGTCACTGGGCAGGGGTGGGCAGGCGAGGGCAGGCAGGCCCTGTGGGAAGGCCTTTCCGGGGATCTTGTGTTTTATCCTAAGGGGACTGAAGAGCCCTGGAGGATTTTATTTTTTAAAAGAATAGGAGACCCCGAGCAGAACTGTATTTGTTTTATAGGGTCAGGCTTAGAAATTCAATTTGGCACAGAATCTGGGATCTCGGAGATGAGGTTTGGAGAAGGAGCTTTTCAATCTGAAAAATAAACCAAAGCAAAACTCGAAAACGTTCTCTGTCCTGTGCTACAAAGGCAAGTCTCTGAGAGCTGCTGGTAAAATCTGGGCTTAATCAGGCAGGTGCATGGGCAGCTTTGCCTCTACACGGAACGCCTTCCTTGGGGCTGTCCCATTGTTTGCTACAGAGCAAGGTGTCAGCCTCAGGATGATGGCCCAGCAAGGCATGTCAGTTGCAAGCCAGGGAGGAGTATGGTCAGACTTGCCCTTGGAAAAGATGGCTCTGGCCCTGGCCAGTTTCTCAGTGGTTAGAGCATCAGCCCGTGGACTGAAGGGGTGGGGGCTCTACTCCCAGTCAAGGGCATGTACCTCAGTTGTAGGTTCCATCCCCGGCCCTGGTTGGGGCACATGGGAGGCAATCAATCAATGTTTCTCTGCCCCCGCCCCTTCCATTGTCTCTAAAAGTCAATGGAAAAAATATCCTCATTTCTGGGGTGAGGATTTAAGAAAAAAAATAGAAAGGACAAAGGCCAGAGTGGAGTCTATCTTGTACAGGATGGTATTTTAAAGTAAAATTATGACTGCCATATACACATAGAATGGGCACGTCTTAAAGATCGTATGGAACTCATCAACTGAGAGAACCAGTATGACATAAAACCCAGTTCAAATGAGAATCTAAAGAACAGGCACAAAACAGAGGCCATCAGGAATGGAAGTTAACTTGCTAATCTATGCAGAAATGATCTCTGCGGAGGGCAGAAGCCAATAGCATCTTCCCTGTGTGGAACTCATTTGCATGTCTATGAACAGAAATCATTTGCATCACCTCCGGCAGTTAACTCCTGTCTCCGAGGAACTGCAAAATGGTAAAGAAAAAAGGAAAAGAAGAGAAAGGTGCAAACCCCTATGAATCAGATAAGCCTAGAAGAGTTCCCTGGAGACACCACCACTGAAAGGAAGCAGTAAAATGTTTGCCTACTTCAAAGTCTTTCACACATTTGGCCAACAATCTGGAGCTGGGCAGTGGCCCGTGCAAACCTGGGCTTCGCAGAGGAACAGTGTGTGAAACAGATCCAGTGCTTGCGGTGAGCTGCATGGTGAGGCCCCACAGAGCTCCCTCCTGCAACAGGCCGCTCCTGGAACTCCAGAGTCCAGTTGGAAAACTTTTGCCCTACGTGTATTCTAGGTTCAGTCTTTTTTTTTTTAACCCTCACCTGAAGATATGTTTTTATTGATTTTAGAGAGAGGAGAAGGGAGAGAGAGAGAAAAACATCAGTAGGAGAAACATCAGCAGGAGAGGGAAATATGGGTCGGTTGCCTGCTGTATACACCGCAACCAGACTACTTAGCATTCTCGGTACCTTTTAGGTTTACAGGATGTCACTCCAACCCACCAAGCCACCCAGCCAGGCTACTCAGCATTCTTGGATACCTGGGCTTTCTAATTCCCCAAACTTTAATCTCAATTATTTACGTACTCTTTACCTCCTGCTTGGATTTAGACCTTAAAATGCTGAAGATGAATTGCATACACATTTTTTTACAGCACCTGTAACTACTTAATCTTCTTATTTGTTTACTAGAGGCCCAGTGCACAAAAATCTGTGCATGGATAGGGTCCCTAGCGGCTGCTGGCTGCCAGCTGGCAACTGGGACCTCCCTTCGCACCCGCCTTGGCCTGGCGCCACCTGCTCACCTGCTCCACCATCCCGCCACGGTCCTGCTCTCATCGGGGCCCATTGGGACCAGCAGTGCCTTCACTGCAGCCTGCTGCCAGCACCCTGCCATGTTTCACGTCACCCCCTGGTGGTCAGTGCACGTCTAACTCCCAGTAGGTCAAACTCCCACCTGTGGGGACAATTTGCATATTAGCCTTTTATTATATAGGATAAGATTGTTAACTAGCACGACTATAATTTAAGCTCAATGAAAGCAGAAATTGTTGCTATATTACTCAGAGATGTGTCCTTGTTGTTCAGAGCAATGCCTGGTACATAGTAGGTGCTCATTATGTGTTTTTTTGAATAAAATAAATAAAGTCTATATTCTTTAATGGAAGGACCTATGTCGGTCTTCTTTTGATCTCTACAATTCCGAATGCTGTAGCTTGACCATGATTGGAGCTCAATTAACATTATGGACTGAATTAATGTGTTTTAAAAGACAGTAAAGAAGTGAAAAATGGCCCTAACTGGTTTGGCTCAGTGGATAGAGTGTCAGCCTGAGAACTGAAGGGTCCCAGATTCAATTCCGGTCAAGGGCATGTACCTTGGTTGAGGGCACATCCCCAGTAGGGGGTGTGCAGGAGGCAGCTGATCAATGTTTCTCTCTCATTGTTGTTTCTAACTCTCTATTCCTCTCTCTCTCTGTAAAAAAATCACTAAAATATATATATATATTTTTAAGTGAAAAATGAACAGTGGTAACTTCAGAATCCCTCATATAATGTGTGTGATCTTGTTTTATGCCCCTAAGTTTGAGGTAATTGATTACTCAGTGATAGGTAACTATTATGAATACTCGAGTTTTTTACTTTTCTTGCCTAACATTTGAAAATTTGAAAGTAAGTTGCAGACATGACTCCGCTCTAAATATTTCAGCTTGTTTCTTCTAAGAACAATGACACCCAAAGTTTTCTTTCAATTTATTAGGAATTATCATACTCCCGAATTTGAGTATTGATGAAATAATATCTAATATACAGTTTAGACATTTCTCTAATTGTTCCCAGAACATCTCAGTGGCTCCGCACTTCATTCAGAGTAAAAGCCAACGTTCTCACCTCTCTGACCTCATTTCCTACCCTCCCCCTTGCACACTCCTCTGCAGCCTCTCCAGCTCCTCTGATACTCAGGCACATTCCCACCTCCTGGCCTTTGGACTTGCTGTCCCGTGGACAGAATTCACGCTCGCCTCCTTAAGGACTTGGCTCAAATGGCTCAGCTGTCTCCTCCTCAGTGGGGTCTACCATGGTTACCCATTCTAAAGTTACAGACCCCACTCCTGGCACTCCCTTCCCCTGTCCTGCAGATTTTGCTTCAGAGATGTATCTTCTTCTAGCACGTTGCATAATTTCTTTGTTGGTTTTATGTAACGTCTGTCTCCCTTATTAGATCATAGGGTGGGGTTGTCATCTGCATTCACTATAGTATCCCCACTGCCTAGAACAACGCCTGGTAAAGCATCAATGGATGTTTGTAGGATGGATGAATGAGTGAATGAATGAGTGACGTGGGAGAAATGTCAACCATGAGGAATGGCGAAGGAGACATTGGGTGGTGCAAGATAATGAACTGAACAGCACTCCTGAAGAAGTCTACCACATTTTGGGGAGGCCCAGAGAAGATGAGGGTGAACCTTGCTAGCCAGAGAAGGACTAAGGGGTCACAGTGTGGGGTGGATATATTGACTCAGCCACCAGG
Source organism: Murina feae (assembly GCA_004026665.1). Lineage (NCBI taxonomy): Eukaryota > Metazoa > Chordata > Mammalia > Chiroptera > Vespertilionidae > Murina > Murina feae. The sequence continues at coordinate 7,215 of PVJC01024702.1, read as the reverse complement.
ATTACCTGTGTCCTGTGTCACATCCTGTCTCAGAACATCCTCTTATCTCAGAACATTTTTTAAAAATATATTTTTATTGATTTCAGAAAGGAAGGGAGAGGGAGATAGAAACATCAGTAATGAGAGAGAATCATTGATCAGCTGCTTCCTGCACCCCCTCTCACTGGGTATAGAGCTTACAACCTAGACATGTGCCCTGACTGGGAATTGAACCGTGACCTCCTGGTTCTTAGGTCAATGCTCAACCACTGAGCCACACCACCGGTCTAAGAACATTTTTATACTCTCCTTTAAGAAACAGGAGTGTTGTATTGAATGCTTACCATGTGACAGTTACAATGCCAAACACTTTAAACCCTGTATTTATTTAATCATCTCAACAATCCTATGAGGCAGATATTACCATAAAACTCATTTGCTAGACAAGGATGGTTCAGAGGGTTAACTGATTTTTTCTTAAATATATTTTAATTAATTTCAGAGAGGAAGGGAGAGGGAGAAAGAGATAGAAACATCAATGATAAGAGAGAATAATTGATCGGCTGCCTCCTGTATGCCCCCTACTGGGGACTGAGCCTGCAACTTGGGCATGTGCCCTTGACCGAAGTCAAACCCAGAACCCTTTAGCAGGCTGATGCTGTATCCACTGAGCCAAACCAGCTAGGGCATGACTTTTAAAAATCATATTTTATTTATTGAAATTACTATTCAAAAATTAAGCTTCAGCTTACAAATCTTACTCTATTTGTGTTCAACATATTTTAACAAGCCTTTTAAAGGGATTTTGAGTGTTTGATTCCAGTTCCAAATTAAATTCTCTTAATGATTTTCAATTGCATTTAAGCACTCATTGTGTTCAGATTCCCTATGTACTTTATGGTCTGACTTAAACAAAACCTTTCCAAATACTTAAATTTAAATTATTCACCCAATAAATTAAACTTACAGCTATACTGAAATTGAGTTCTCCTAAATGTTCCAAAACTAGATATACATTTGAGAAGATTTTTGATTAAAATTATGAATCTCAATCACTTCATACTTACTAATTTTATACTGGAATTTCGAGATTTTTACTTTACGTAGGCCAAATCCTATTGAGTTATAAATGCCTAAATACCAAATGCGCACAGATTCTTTTACATAGAAGCATTAATACCATGATTTGGATTTCCTTATCTTTTCTATACTTAATTTTAAATCTTTAAAGATGCTCACTCGCCAAGGAAACTGCAATATTCGCCTCACCCTGCCTTGAGGGTTGCCTTCTTGACTCTTGAGGTTACAGAACAACTGCTCTGCCCTATTTATCGTTGCTGTGTCGGTGACCCCATAATTCAAAGGAAGTGCCACCTGGCCTAGGAAGCGTAGATCTAAGCTATATGCCACACCCCCACGCAGAGAACTCTACTGCCTGATCTGATGTTGCGTGCATGTTTTTGGTTTTTATGATTAATCATTTCTACCTAAAGCTAAAGATCTTTGAACCAGGTGGGATCCTGCATTCCTTCATGTTTTATTGCCTCTTTAGACCATGCAAATCTGAGATTTATGAAACTGATATCTGATTGAATGATGGCTTGGAATCAGCTGTTTCTCATGTAGTGATGGACCTTCAGGCATCTGTCAACGATAGAAACAGACTTGATCTGTGACAGCACATCCTGTGAGGTCAGCCAGCTCTTAAATCAGGAAATAGGGAGGCTCCATTCTCTCCTGCCCTAAAGGATAAAGGTCACCCAGATGGAACCAGAAGACACCGACACCTTAGAATTGGAGCTAAATACACTTCTCCAGAGGAAGCACAGAGGTGCCTGAGTACTTTCTTCATCTCCTTTTCAATTACAGTTGTCCTCCCTTAACCACGGGGGATAGGTTCCAAGGCCCCTGTGAATGCCTGAATCGCTGTATATGCTATATTTTTTATGCATACACACCTATGATAAACTTTAACTTATAAATTAGGCCCTGTAAGAAATCAATAGCAATAACTAATAATAAAATACAACAATTATAACAATATACTATAATAAAAGTTGTGTGAATGTTGGCTCACTCTTCCTCTCTCACTCTCTTCCTCTCTCTCTCTTCCTCTCTCTCTCTCTCTCTCTCTTTCTCTCCCCCCCCCCCCCACACCACAAGAGGCTACTAAGGGACAATCTGTGGGTAGCATATTCAACATGGGGGATTGAGATGAAGCCAGAATGCAAGAGATTTCTTTATACTACTCATGAAAACTTATGAGTTGTTTTATTTCTGAAAATTTCCATTTAATATTTTCAGGCTGCAGTTGACCACAACAACCACAGGAAATGGAGTCTCAGATAAGGGGGGACTCCTGTGCAATAAGCCTGGTTAGTAGGCTGATAGGGCAGGCGCCATTGTTCCCATTTTCCTTAGTTTATTCATTTATTCATCCAACAACCATGTATTGCCCAGGTACCATGGGCAAGGTCATTGCCTTCAAAGAACTCACATTCTACAAAGGAGACTACCAACCAGAGCTCAGGGCTGACAGAATCTACATTAGGAGGGGTGCCAAGGAAGTGCCCTGGGGGAGCGAGGGGGAGGGGAGTAACCGATAAACAGGGCAGGACGGAGGGAAGAGCATCAGAGGTCTCAATGAAGGAGGGGACCTTTGACATTCAACTGTGTTTACTAGGTATCTACGATATGCCTCACACTATTGGGGAAGGAAGAAAAATTAAACTAAGTGATTTTAGGTTATGAGGAGCTAACGTGTATTGAGTGCTTCTCCCATGCTGACGCCGTTCTAAGTGCTTTCCATAGGTTGACTTCTCTCCCCTCCCAGCCCTTCTGAGGCAGGAAACCACTGATATTCCCAATTTGTAGGAGGAGACGGTTTCATTTATCCATTGCTGCTTAGCAATCCACCCCAAAACGAGTGGCTTAAAACAGTCATCATTTTATTTTGTTACAATTTGACAGGTCAGGAATTCAGGCAGGGCTCAGCAGGGATGGCTCATCTCTGCTCCACAGGGTTAGCTGTGCTTTTGGCTGCAGCTGAGGATCAAGATGACTTTGGACATGTGTAGGGCCTTGGAGTTGGCTGGCAGCTGGCCCTTCAGTTGCCCTTCGGTGACCTCTCTCTCTTCAGCAGGACAATCGGGACTTCTTTCCATAGCAGCTCTCTTCCCAGAGTGCAAGCACAGAAACTGCAAGTGACAGCAGCAAGTACACCATTCGATTGGTCACCGGAAGTCACAGAGCCAGCGCAGGTTCCAGTGGGAGGGAAATTGTCATGGGAGGCGTGGCAAAGTCACATTGCAAAGGACATGCAGAACGGAAGAAACTGCTGTGGTCATCTTACTCAGACATAGGGTTTAAATCATTTGCTCAAGGTCATACAGCTAATAATTAGGCTTTGGGTGGGTGGGGGGGTGTCAGTAAGGTTAAGGTCGGACATGCAGAAATGTAGAGAAGGACGTTTCAGATAAAACGATGCATGTGAGTGAGGGCCCAGAGTTGGGACCTGGAGTGTAATTGTTCAACTTTGCAGGAAGAACTACATGCATAAGAATGAGACCAAATTAATAATAATAATAATAATAATAATAATAGTAATAGTAGTAACTGGGCCACCTTTAGTCACAGGGGATGACTTGGAACAGCGGGCTAAGATATGTGAACTTGATTCTGAGGGCAATGGGGCACTATACCAAGGTTTGGCAGGAGAGTGGCTTGACCAGGGAGGTGAAGGGAGCCCTGTGAGTGCCGGATGGGTGGAGGCAGCCCAGTAAGTGAGGAGACTCACAGGAGCGCCGGAGACCTGGCCTAGGCACCCTGTGCGGGAACAGAGGATGGGTGCGAATGCGGGACACGTTTCAGGGGTGGATTTGACACAACTTGACAAGTTGGCATTTTACAGATGAGGACATTGTGTCTCTGAGAGGCAAACGCTCCAGGATCTCTCAGCAAAGCAGATGGCAAAGGTAAGAAAGAGGTCAGTGGGCCAAAGAATAAGCGGAGGGTGGAGCCCAGGAGCCCAGGTCCTCGGACCCCTGGCCCATTCGCGTACAATGGGAGCATTCACAGTGGGAACCGAAGAGTTGGCTCCCGCTGACCATTCTGTGCGGCACGCTGGCATCAGCATGGCCTGGGTGTCATGTCAGTTCAACCCTATGAATTGTCCAATGAGAGATAGTTTGAACCAACAGAAAAGGCCTGCCCTCGTGGATGACCTGCTCTCTCCCCTCTGTGAAGAGCTGGGCCCTTCGGAGTTAGGTGGGGGCTGGATTTGAACAAGGAAATGGAGACTTGAATTTTGCCACCTCCACACACACCCTGAGTTGCTTTGAGGTCTTTTCTGAGGGAAGGGAGAAGAGGGGGTGTGATACGCAGTTCTTTCAACGCTCTTAGTTTAAAGAGACACTGAGTTCTTTTTCTTTTTTTTTACATAAAAAGCCTGGTTGATCTCATTCTTAGCATCTCTGGCTGAAAGGGGCTCCCCGCCCCCCTCCGTGCTGGCTCCTCTTTGGGATTTGTATCTCCTAGTCTTCTGACACACTTCATGCAGGGAGAGCTCATTTTGGCTCCCTCAAACATTGGACTCTAAATTTAGAACTGGCCTCAAAACTTCTGATCTTTGAGCTCAACTTGTCTGGCTTGGCCCGGTCTGCAACAGCCACCTCTTATCACCGTTCATGTTGTTCCTATTTGGTTCTCTAGTTGTCTTAGAAACATGACTCGGTATGATTGGTCATGGCCAAAAAATGTGAGCCAGAGCCCACCCGTCAGCCCCGCTCTCCTCTTGTAAATAACGTTCTCGCGGAGCAGAACTTGTTTCCCCTCGTTTTCTAAGAGCTGGGCCCCTTGAGCTCATTCCAAATCCCCCTGGTCCCCCTTCCATCTGCTGCAAGTTCCCTCGCTGCCTTCTCATCCCTGGAATCACCAGAAAGGGGAGGAAGCAGTGCTTGGTTTGTGCCTCGGCCCAGCTGCCTGCCATCTGGGATTCAGGCCTATTAACCCCCTGACCTGCGGCCATAAGCCTTCCCCTCCCCTCCTTCCACATAATGCATGCTGGGAGAAGGAGTGAGGAGCCAAGGAGCCTCCCAGTCCCCACCGAGGGGTCCTTTACACGCCCAGTTCCAACCAAGGAGATGTCACTTCCCTCAGGGCCCATCATCGGCCATCCAGTGTGCAGCAGCCAGCTGGACCCGAGTCCTGGGCCCCACCCCTCACTGCTGTGCCCCTCTGGGCAAGTCACCTGACTTTCTAGCTGAGACTGTTTTCCCGTCTGTCAATAGTGGACCCAAACCTTAGGGTGCTCCCCACTTAAAACTTTCTAAGACTCTATGACCACAACCGGTTTTTGCCAGAGAAGAGGTCCCTTCAGTATTAAAGAGAGGGGCATCACTGATGCCATCACAACATCCCTGAAAAGCCACAGTCATGGAATGCACTAGAGAGTTTCAGTAACCCCCTGTGAAACCCAGAGACATAACCCCCCAAACTCAACTCAGCACGATCGCAGCGGAGGCCAAGCCCACCTGGGTCTCGTCGGTGGTCGTTTTAAAGGTCCTCGGTCTCGCCCTGGCCGGTTTGGCTCAGTGGATAGAGCGTCGGCCTGCGGACTGAAGGGTCCCGGGTTTGGTTCCGGTCAAGGGCATGTACCTTGGTTGCGGGCACATCCCCAGTAGAGAGTGTGCAGGAGGCAGCTGATCGATGTTTCTCTCTCATCGATGTTTCTAACTCTCTATCTCTCTCCCTTCCTCTCTGTAAAAAATCAATAAAATGTATTTTAAAAAATAAATAAATAAATAAAAAATAAAGGTCCTCGGTCTCCTAAAAGTAAAAAGCTAAAACCTTAGAGCAGTGTTTCCGGAAATGCTTCCTGTAGAACCCTGGAGTCCCACGCGCACTTGGGTTTGCTAACCTGTTGTTCAGTAAGTTGGGGGGGAGGGGGTCTCTTCAGGGCAGGACTTCTCAGAGCCTTTAACGGGCTAAGGCGCCTCCAAGTGAGAACCATGACTACAGACTCTGCTGGTACCCTTCACAACCGCCTTTGTTTTTGCCATTTTGTTATTTCTGTTGCAGAATGACCAAAACTCTAAACGACGCTTTGAAGAGGTGGAGAAATCACAGTTTTAATAACACGCGCACCGTCTCGGGGTGTCCGAAATCCCAAATCCAGAGTGCCAGTAACAGGCAAGAACCTTGCTTTATAACTGCCCCTCGAGTTCATTGATTTGCAAATATACTCCCTCCCCGCAAGGCCCTGAAGGGAGAATTCTTTTTATCTACCCTTCCCCCAGGTGTGCTTAGGTTCAGGGCTCAAAACAAAGCCCCCTGCCTTACCGCAGGACAGGGTTTTGTTTGGTTTAATGGCCTAACATTCCTTGCAAAACCAGTCTTCCTCCTCATTTCCATTTCACAGATGCAAAAGTGAGGCTCAAGCTTGCCCAGAGTCCTGCAGCTTGGAAGTGAAGAGGCTGTGATCTGAGTCTAGAGCCCATGTTCCTAACACAGGCTACCTTTGCATCCCATGTTAGTCAACTTTAGCATGGAGTTACTGGCCCTGAGATGCTGCCTTTGTCCCGGCTGAAGCACCTTGGGGGAAATGGAGCAAAGGGCTGGCTTCTGGGGAAGGAGAGAGGAGGGTGAGGGGACATGCTATGTATATACAAAAACCTCACACAGAAGAGCCGGTGGCTTCCTCCCAAGGTCAAGTCATTCAGGAGGTGGGGGACTCATCAACATTTGTGCTGCACCTCACAGCTGGAACCAGGCTCTGGAGTAAGTCAGGGGAATGAGTGCCAACCCTTTATAAGGAAGGGACACAAGGATTCATGGAGCAGAGATGCCCATTCTAGAAATATTCATTGTTGCATCCAGATTTGTACCACCCAACGCCCCTCCCAAATACAGCTAATTGGACAGGATCCGCAACAGCCCCCAGACAGCCAGTTGTGACGAGGGGACTTTGAGAGACTGAACTAGCTATTAGTTACTTGTTCATTCTTTCATTCTTCTAACAAGCTCTTGTTGAAATCCAGGGACACAACCCCCCAAACTCAACTCAGAACGATCACACTGCTGTGCGTGGGGACACAGTGGTGAGCAAGTCCGTTGCCCCTGTTTCTCAGGGAGAAACGGACCTAAAACTAAAACGATGCTCACGGGTGGTGTAGGCACAACGAAGGTAACTTCCCCAAAGGGGGGGAACGTTGTTCCAGGACAATATGTATCAAAGGA
>PVJC01024701.1:7245-25444 GCA_004026665.1 Murina feae | reverse complement strand
CCCCTTTCCCATCTCCTCCTCCTTGGACTCTCGCCGGCCAGCAGCCCCGCTAACCACTAGCGCTTTTCTGAAGCAGGACCGCGTGTGGGCTTCTCAGGGGTCCCCTCTCCTTTCTCCTCCCAGCGCCATCTCCTGGCCTCCTCCTGCTTCACCTGACCTCAGGGCGACCCCCCCAGCTCCATCTATGTGCTAACAACGCCCAGGTTAGAATCTCAGCCCAGAGGCCCCGAGTCATTCCCATCACATCAGCCTGTTTGCTCACAGGACTTCTTAAATGACGCTGTGAGCGAACAGGGACGACACAGTAGAGCTGACAAGCTCAGGGGGCCACAGGGCCGGCCTGGCAAGCGCGGTGACCGAAGGTAAACCACACAGGGGTGGGCCGATCATAAATTCCTAACCGGGCAGGTCAGCGCGGGAAGTCACATCCCAGGCCTGCAGCTTCCTCGGCAAAGGTCAAGCTTGACCTGAAGTGACTGTGGCCCAACGCTCTTCTGCATCTAGGGTGACACACATGTAAAACGTCAAAGCCGTTGTCCTCCCCGGACCCTGGGAGGCCCCCACGGGCACCAGAGCACAAGACCACCCAGCTCCTCCTGCCACCTCGCGGCTGCGCACTGCCCGGGAGCTGTTGGTGGCAGAAGGATACTGTCCCACACCCGCCGACGGAAGAGAGGTGCGTGTTCCTCCATGTTTCTTTTCATCCAATCCCAGCGATTTCCCCACCTCGCTTCCTCCCACCTCCCCAACCTACCACCCGTGGATTCCACATGACCTTCCCCATGCTCTCTCCTTTGATTCCAAGTGCACGGAAAGAACTACCAAACTTCCACTCTCCTGAGCATTTTCCCAACCTGTTGAGACCCTATTCCTCAAAATTTTGGCTCAGATAAACGCTCATGCAACTTTTCTATAGGTTGGACCTTCTTTCATCACTGACATGCAGTTACTTTGTAATCTGAGTGATTCCTTTGGTTGTTATCGCCTCTGCCATCACGTAAGGGCCACAGGGCGAGGCTACTGAAGGTCGACCAGCTGACCGACCTCACACCGGCGACCATGCTGCTCGCCCAGGGCCAGGCGCCGTCTGGAGCAGCCTCCTTGTACTTGCTCCCCAAATCCGCACAACACAGGACACAGCGACTACTATTATCCCTTTTACAGATGAGGAAACTGAGATACAGAAGGGCCGAGTGAGTTGCCTAAAGTCCAACACAGAACGAGGCCCAGCAAAGAGCAGGGCACCCATCGACCTGCCCACCCCAACACAGACCTGGCCCTTTGCAATCCCCAAATAGACACTTGCCAAATGAGCAAATCCATCGCCAAACATCCATGCATGAGATGCGCCACGATGTTGGGAGAGGTGGTCTCTGAGTGGTGGAACGCGGGGGAACTTGAATTTCCTTCTAAAGTTTTCTTCAATGGTCGGGTAATGCGTACATGACTTCAAGCACATTTACACTTTATTTTTCAAAGAAATTCAAAGGTCCTGGACAAAATCTTGGTCCAGGAATATTTTTCTTCCATTTTCAGAGACTGTTATTCTTCTACTTAATTTAAACCATTGTTTTTCTAGTGAAATTAAATAATAAGCCCGCATTTTTAGAGCTCTCTCCAAGGCTGCCCACTTCAAACAACGAAGAGAGGGAAGCAATGAGAGCGGTCAGCCTCGAGCCCTGGTGGCGCGAGGCAGGGACGCATACCAAGCAGGCAGCCTGGAAGGGGCTTTCAATAGAGGCCAGGAGGCCAGGCTCTCACGGAGGAGGAGAGGCCAGGCCCAGAATGCCGCCCGCCCGGGGCCCTACGCACCCCCAGTGTAGGCAGGCGCCACCTCAAAACGCATGCCCTGCCCTGGTCTAAGAGGGTCCCTTGCAAAGAAGGGAGGGAGCCTGGCCCAAGACCGGCCTCTCAACAGACAGGTAAGTGGGGAGATGAACCCTGAACCCCTTGGTAGGAGGCTCAGCACCAAGAGGAAGACACAACCTGTGCTCCTGGCCACGTGGTCACCTGCCCTCCCATTTCCCACCGTATGTGGCCACTGCTGCCAGGGGACGCCGAAGGCCCAGCCAGGCCCGGATCTGGAAAGGGTGGCACTGGCCTAGGACACAGGGCTGGGAGCTGGGCTCTGGGGCAGGCAGAATAAGGTGAACCTGTGCCGCCTCCACCCCTCTCAGGTGCGTGACCTGGACGAGCAAGATGACTGACCTGGGCGTCCGCCTCCTCGGGGCAAAATGGAGATGACAAGCCCACGTCCCCGATGGCTGGTGACTGAGCAGCTCCCTCGAGCCCCGTGCCTGCCAACGTGCCTGCCACTCCCTAAATAAGACTATTAGTTCAGCAATCTCCATAAATACACGCCATTATTCTTAGCACTTCCCGGACTGCAGGCCTGGGAGCCCATTTGGGCACTGGGTTCTATTCTAGGCCTTGTCCCTACACCACAGGGAAGAGAACCCAGCGAAGTGGGTGAAAAAACCCACATCCGTTTCAGACAAAGAATGGCTGAGTGTGTTAAGATTATAGACCAGGGGGGCGTCTTCTCGCCCCCCACTCCTCAAAGGGAAACGGAAAAATAGAATAAAGGAGGGGAATGGGATTCTAGGAAGAGTTGTCCTTAAAGAAATAAGCTCTCAAACTTTACTATTAAGTGAAGGGCCGACGTAAGCAAACACGCTGGGGAACCTCAATTCCAGTTACTTTTATCTTTGGTTTTTCTGGTATTATTGGGTGTCGGGGGGGGGGGGGGGGGGGGAGTGGGGAGGGCCGAAGACTCACCTTCCCAACTCTCTTTTGTTTGGTCTGATATTAAAATGGAAATATTTTTTGAGAATCCACCAGCCACCGATGCCGGGGCTGGGACACGAGGCAGCTTGGGAAATAGCAAGACAGGGGAGGTGTGGGGAGGGGCTGGCCCAACAACACGACGGCCCTAGCAGGCGAGGTGTGGCTGTACCCTCTGACTTGGGGAAGGTTCAGCACTTGCTCTGACACCCGAGCCGGACTGAACTCCCAACAGCTCTTGCCTCTGAGCCTTCGCACATGCTGTTCCTTTGATCCAGACCCTTTCCCTCTCCCCGCCCCATTCTCCTGCTCTCACACCTCCGCTGAGTGTAACTGCACACATGTCCATCTCCCATCCAGCGCTCACACACTGGACACGAGCTAATGCTCTTATAAAGAGGTGTCCGCTCAACGGTCCGACTCTACTCTCTTGTGCGGTCCCTGAATCCATAGGGATGGGCCCTGCCCGCTGTTGCCTGCGCCTCCCCCAGCTCCAGCCACCTGGGTCCTGGACATGACACCTCCACCAGCCCTGAGCTGGTTGACTCGTTCACTGTGTCCTCGGACACCACCGCCCCTTTGCCCCCCAGATGCCTGGGTCCCCTGCGTGTGGTTATTCAATCAAAGGCAAAGCAGGCTCTCAATTAGCAGCATCCTATCCTCAACCCATTTCCCCTCTTCTTGGCGCAGGGCAATATAATAACTCAGCTCCCAAAGGGAGAGGTCATCCGAGGGCCATTCACAACCCCAACCACCACAGCAGGCCCAGCCCAGCAGCTGCCCCTCTTGCTCTGCACTGTGAGGACCCTGAACCAGCCCAGAAGTGGTCAGCACAAGAATGCAAGCTCTGGGGAAGGGGCTGTGCCTGAGCTGTTCGCTGCTGGATCCCCATGGTGAGCTGACAAATGCTTAACAACTAACTAGGGGGTGAGGGCTGATTTAAAGTGTTTGCCGCCCTGACCGGTTTGGCTCAGTGGATAAAGCGTCTGCCTGAGGACTCAAGGGTCCCAGGTTTGATTCTGGTCAAGGGTATGTACCTTGGTTGTGGGCACATCCCCAGTGGGGAGTGTGCAGGAGGCAGCTGATCGATGTTTCTCTCTCATGGATATTTCTAACTTTCTATCCCTCTCTCTTCCTCTCTGTGAAAAATCAATAAAATATATTTTTTTAAAAAAATTAAGTGTTTGCCAATTTCTGCGGTGTAAAATATTCTCACTAAGGCCCATTTCAAGCTACGAAGGTGACACCACCAAACACACAGTTGGGAAGAAATGTGCAGTAGCCACCAGCATGTATGTGACACACTCACGTGTCGTTTAACGACGGGGCTACCGTCTGAGAAACGCACTGGCAGGCTGCCTCACCCCTGTGCGAACAGGAGAGTGCCCTTCCACAAACCTGGATGGTCTAAGCAGCTACACCCCTAGGCTATAAGGGCTAGCCTATTGCTCCTAGGCTGTAGGCCTGTACCTGTTCCTGTACTGAATACTGTAGGCGATGTAGCAATGGTATTTGTGTATCTAAACATAATGCAACGTGAAAAGGTACAGTAAAAATACAGTATATAAGATAAAACGGTGCGCCTGTGCAGGCACTGACCGTGCAGGGACCTGCAGGCCTGGAAGAGGCCGGGGAGTCAGTGAGTGAGTGGGAAGGCCTAGGGCACTACTGGACTCACTGCAGACTGGATCACACTGTCCCACAGGTCCTCCCCCGCCTCCTCCCGACAGGGCCGGGGAGAGAGCACAGAGCTGCCCACGCTGCCCCACGAGCAGGGAGGTGGGCTGGGGGGGATATCGAGGGGAAACTGGCTGAGCGAGACGCCGATCACCGTAACAGTGACGGTCAGGAGGCGTGAACGGTGGCCCGAGGGTCAGCAGGAATGAGCAGCCAGGAAGGATAAGGGCACAGGCACTGCCAGGGCCTCGCGGTGGCTGTTGCCGGCTGCAGCAGTGGTCACGTCCAGGCCCTCTGTGGTGGTTCAGGAAAGAGAGGGCGTTACCATGGAGAGTGTAGGACTCAGAACGTAGTTTTGACTTTGGAAGTTTGTTCTCGGTTCCACTGGCCCTGCCTGGCATAAAAGGCTCTCTCTGGTACTGAGTTGATGGAGGAAACAAAACTCTCTCTGCTTTACACCATTACGACCTGACAATGCTTCCAACACCCAGGGACAGGCTGGCCCCCCAGGGGGAGGGAAAGCTTCTACTGGAGTGGCCGCGGCACTTCATCCTGGTTAAGGTGGCTCCCGTGGGCCTGAGTCCATCCGTGCACAGGACCTTAGGCCGTCAACAGAGCACCTACAGCTGGGTCCTCTGAAGCCCGTCAGCCGGGCCTGGGGGCTGCAGCGCCCTCTGAACATGCAGCGCTGGGGGACGGGCTAGCTGGGAGGAAACAGGTCAGTGGCGGAGGGACTGGGGTGCAATCTGTGCGCTCAGAACTGCGGTGCTGTGAGCGAGAGGGAGTCTACTGCCAACCTCCAGACACTGCTCCCATCAGAGAAAAAATCCCCCTGCACCACAGAGCCTTCATTTCTATTATAATCCTATGGGACCACCGGCATATATGCCAAAACATTATGTATATATAAATACAAATGCATAAAGGACACAAATAAACATATAGGTCATAGTGTAGTAATTAGAAGTGCTGTGTTTTGAGTTATCCTTGCTTCTATTATAACTTTTAAAATATATTTTTATTGATTTCAGAGTTGAAGGGAGAGGGAGAGAGCGAGAGAGAGAGAAACATCAATGATGAGAGAGAATCATTGACGGGCTGCCTCCTGCACACACCCTACTGGGGATCCAGCCTGCAACCTGGGCATGTGCCCTTGACTGGTACGGAGCCCAGGACCCTTCAGTCCCAAGCCGATGCTCTACCCACTGAGCCAAACCAGCTATTAACATTTTTAACTGTAAATTTATAGGCGTACAATTTTTTTATAAAGGTTGTGTCTAACAGTCAGCTCACAAAATTCCTCAAATATAGTGATCCGCTCTCATGCTTTAGTACAAACTGGCCCCAGCACACCACTGCCCAGGGCCCAGCGCAGCCGTGTAAGGACAGCCACTCCTGGGAGCTCTCTCAGACCGGGGCCCCAAAGGAAGGTGGCCCCAATGGCCTCCAGCAAGACAAACAGAAACCAAGGAATTCTCCAGGGACACACGTCCAGGACGGGGCTGAGCTGGGGCCCAGGTGGCATAGTGGGGTGGACAGAGAACTTGGGCCCACTCTGCTGCTTATGAATCCGGTTCTCTCTCCTGGACTTCAAACCCCTTGGGGGCAAGGACTGTGACCACTGTCCAGCCGGGGGATGAGGACACAAATTCAGTGAAGACAAGCCTTCACAAAACAGCAAGGCCCAGGCTATTGGCGAGACCCAGGCATGAGTCCTCTACTGACTAACTATGACCTTCGGCTGTGGTTCATTTTTCTCATCTATAAACTGGGTATGAAGCCATCTTCCCTGCCTAACTATCAGGGCTGTCAGTAGAAACAAAGAGATTTTGACCTGGAAGGGTGATATGAATCTAAGTTACTATTATCATATACACACATCACCCACTTTATCTTTTCTAAACTTATCTGATTAAGATTATATGCTTGCCACTCTGCTCCTTGCCCGATTTAAGGAAACACGCCTGTGAAGCAGCTAGCCCAGCATCTGGCACTTTCCAGGTATTACCAATATCTGTTAATTCATTTACTACTTACCTAGTTAACAGCAGGCTTTCCACCTACACTAACCTGGTACCTGGTACCGAGGAGCCCACCAGCCACACCCCCTCCCCAGACTCCCCCCAAGTTAAAACCTGAAAGAGCAGCATTTAGGAACCGTTCATTACTGGACATTCACTTAATCAGCAACTATTTATGAGCACCTACTATGCGTCAGGCCCTGTTCCAGGGCAGACATGGTCCCTGAGGGTATAAAGCCACCCTCACCACAATGAGGCTGGAGCAGCATGGCGAACAAGGACCCAGGACCCGTGAGCCTGTCTGACTGGCTGAGAGGAAGAGAACCCGGGTGAGAAGTGAAAAGGTGAAGGATGGGACCAGCTTTCCACAGAGGGAACAGCAAGGGTGACGGGTCTTTGGTGGAAGAGGAGGGGCAGGGACCTCAGGAAGGCAAGCATGAGGGAGCAGAGGGCGAATCAGACCTGCCACAACCGGGGGCCTCACAAGGCACGAGGAGGGTTCTGGGGGTCACCCTGGAGCCTGAGGGAGGGGCAGGGCAGCCCCCACACACGGTCTCAGGGAGCTGGGAGATTTCCAGACGGGGCCCTCCTTTCCAGTCTGTGTGTTGGAGGGCTGGACACCGTGGCGTACAGCGCTGGACGGATAGACAGATGGATGCTGCAGCTGATGGCCATGCGGGCAGGGCTGCAGGGAAGGGAAGGGCTGAGCACTTTAATGAGTGTGCACAACCTGCCCCTTCTCCCCAGCATCCGAGGAGGAGCAGATGGTGCTGCGGGCGGGCAGGGCGGGGCTTCCCCTGGATGCGTCCCTCAGGAAAGGCCAAGGACTTTGAGGCAAGGTCTCAGCTCTGAAGTGGGGGGAAGTGCGGCCCACCCACCACCACCTCCCTGCTGTGGCCTGAGCCAGGGTCCTTGTGCTCTCCGGGCTAAAAGAGGTTCCTGACCCCTGCCTGGGCCCCCCCACCCTGGGACAGGGAGAAGGAAGTCTCCCACATTCTCCCACAACAAGCCTGGGCTGCCCTCTCAGGGATCACCCTTGGGGGCCAGGGCACTGACTCCATCCTCAGCAGGGCCCACCCCGACACCCTTCCCTGCCTCAGGAGTGTCCAGGCCTCACCCGGTTCCGTGGCCATGGCCTTCCCGCTGACCAGGGCACCTCTCCTCCCACCCCCTCCTCCATGCAGCCACCCCTGCTCCATCCCTGGGCCAGCGTCCAGGCTGAGAGAGGCCAGCCCAGCACGGAGGTGTCCGGAGCATTCCCTGGCTTCATGCAACCCCGGGGACCCCCAAGGTCAGCGGGGAGAGGTGAAGCTTGGTAACAGCAGAACCTGAAGGGTCCGTCCATGGACGGAAAGTGAGACACAGACACAGACACACACACACACACACACACACACACACACTGAGGCTCAGAAGCCGGTCAGAAGTCATGCAGAGGGATGGGACACGGACTCCCGTGGGGAGTGGGGTGCACACTCACACTCACACTCCACCGACCCGGGCAGCGACCCCCACACAGAGCAGCCCCAGGCTCTGGGACGCACGCCCGGGACCGTCCACACACAGGCTCCCGGGACACGGACGGCTCCCGGAGACACACACACACGCCAGGGCCGCGGGGAAGATGCCGGCGTGGACCTCACACCCGGGGGCACCGAGCTGCACCCGCTCACAGACACGCGGGGGCCCCGGGAAGACCCCGGCCGCGCGGGGAGAGGCGGGGACGCACAAAGATCCCGCAGAAGCACAGGCGCGCCAGGGGCCGGGCGCCCGGCCACGGGGCCCTGGGCTCCCCGCGACCCCGGCACAGGGGCGCCCCGGCCCTGGGGTCACCCGGGACCACACCCACCCGCGCGGAGCCCCTCCCGGGTCGGCGGCGCCCGCGACCCCGCCCCGCCCGCCCGCGGGCCGCACTCACCCGCTCCGGCCGCGGCCGCGCCTTTGTTGCCCGCGCCGCTCACAAAGGCGCCGGCGGCCGGCTCCGCGCCTCTGCCCTCCGGCCGCCGCGGGCGCCCATGGCCGGGCCGGCCCAGCCCCGCGCCCCGCGCCCCGCGCCCCGCCCGGCCCGCCGCCGCCGCCAGCCGCCGGCCCCGCCGGGAGCGCCGCCTCGGAGCGGCCTGGCCCAGCCACTCGCTCGGCGCCGCCCCGCCGGCCGCCGCTGAAGTCACCGCTTAACCCCTGGTGGCCGCCGCCGCCGCGCCCCTGCCTGCGCGGGCGCCCCCGGAGGACCGGGCGGGAAGAGGGGGCGCCCCCAGCCCCCGGGGCAGGGCGGCCTCTGCCCTCCCGCTGGCCCTGCTCCCAGCAACCTGACCCAACGCACAGCGGGGAAACTGAGGCCTGCCCCGGCCACAGGGGGACCCCCTCCCACGTCCTTCTGCTCCCGCCAGAGGCCCCCAGACACCATCCCAAGCCGGTAAGTCCCGCTCACGCGGCTTCTCCTTCCGCACTTGCACTTTCTGGAGTTTGCCAGGTGCTTCCCAGGAGGGTGAGCGATGCCTGAGCTGGCCCCGGGTGGGGAGGAGGGGGGGACCCGGGCCTGGGACGCCCCGCCTGGCCTCTGCTGGCTGAGAGCCCTCCAGCCCCTCCGTGGCCTTGCACCTACCTCAGTGCCCATGACCCTAGGGGCTGCAGGCGTTAAGGGTTTGCTAAGCTGAGTGAGAACATCTCACCGAACTGGCAACAGCCCGGCATGTGGCCCCATCTTCCTGATGAGGAAACTGAGGCTCAGCTGTAACTTGCCCAAACTCACCCGGCAAGGAAGTGGTGGAAGGCAGATCCTAGCACCTCCTTCCTTCCAGCCTCGAAAGCTGCCAAAATCACTAGCAGAGTACTCCCTCCCAGAATTCCAAAGAGGGCCTGCGGATATGATGCAATTAATTAGACTTATCAGGCCATTAATTAAGATTGTCCCTGGAGTTATTAAACACTGCCCCGCTACCTCTCAATTTGCAATGCAGTTCACACTCAGGCTTATCAGCGATTACTCCTGGGTTGATAATAACGCGTTCTATAGACTCCAGAGGGCACAGGTGTATGCGGGCTGGAATCTTTGTCAGCCTGTGTTCGTCCATTCAGTGCAGCCAGCAAAAACATTATTTTTTAAACTACTCCCTACGTGTCAGGCACCAGCCTTAGGGGCTAGGCGTGAAACAAGGAACCAGACAGACCCCAGCCCTGCCCCCTCGGCTCTCAGAGGCCAGGAGGAGACACAGAGAAACAGGCCACTGCAGTGTGCTGAGACAAGCCACATGGGGGCCACCCTCTCTGAAGCCATCTTACTCGTGTGGTGGTTTATTCATTGTCCACGCTCGAACATAAGCCCTTGCTCATAGGCACTGTGGGAAGCCCCAGGCCGACAGCAACCCTGGGCTCATCGTAAATGACCAGTAATATTAGTTGAGCACTTACTACGTTCCAGACATCATTCTAGGCACACAGGAGACCTCCATGAACAGAGCAGGCTTGGTCCTTGCCCTGCAGGAGCTTCCATTCCTGCAGGGGCGAAGGCACAGTGGCCGTGACCGCAGAGAGGAACGTTTCTGGAATGCTGGCAAAGCAGCAAGAGCATCTACAGATGTCCACTGGGTGGCCCGGGGCTCAGAGCACTGAACCTCAGACCGGAGTTGAGATATCCTGAACCTGCACTCACACAGCCCTGCACACTTTCTCCAACCCTTTTTCCTGGCCGTCTAGTTTTCCTCCTGGGTCTGAGCCCCCCTGAGCCCTCCAGGCTGAATGCCCGCCCCTCTTTGCTTGCACAAGGCTCACCCTCCCTCCCAGAAACATCAGAAGTCCTGGCCCCACCCCACCCCACCCCCACCCACCCACCCACCCACACGGCCTTCGCTCCCTGACCGCCTCTGCTCTGGGCGCCAAGCACTCTGAGCTTTGGTTGGTTGCTTTAGTTTTGTGAAGTTGGCTCCAGGGTGGGTACTGATTTGAAATCTCTCCAGTTTGAGGGCAGCTATGATGCAGGCCTGAGGGCAGGGGCCATCCTCCAGGCCCCCATCATGCCCCAGAGCCCAGCCCAGGTTGGGATCGTGAGAGGATCAAAATAGAGTTCAGTGGACACCCTCTAACCCTTAGCAGTAGGACCCTCAGGATCCAGGGTTGCACCCCACCAGCTCATAGAACAATGGAGCCTCGGAAGCCTTTTGCTCCACCCAGAGTGGTTTCGTTGATATTGTGGTTGACGATTAGTTATCAACATTTAACCATTAGGAGGTTTCCCGTAGAAAGCCAATTGCTGGCTTCTCCTAACGAATCTGAAGGTCTGCTGCTGCCAGGCCCCCGTTCCCCTGTGGCCACCCTCTGCAGGCTCCAGGGAGCCTGGCTGCGCACCAGAGCTATGCCCTCCGCTTGCCTCTATCCCTTCCCAGCCCTGTATAACCCATCTGACTTGGAGGCCTCTCCTCTGTGAATTAGTGTTTTTACTTCACTTTCCACTCTACGTTGTACTTTTAGGAGAAAGAGACACATACTTGAGAATAAATAAGCCTGCAGCCCTAACTACCAGGCTGGCCCCAGGCCTCAGGCCTGGCCAAACTCTCAGACATTCTTTTCTTCTTTTTCAATCTTATTCCACCCCCCCCTCACCCCCCAGGGAGGAAAGGAGAGGGAGAGAGATAGAAACATCAAGGATGAGAGAGAATCATCTATCAGCTGCCTCCTGCATGCCCCACACAAAGTATCGAGCCTGCAACCCGGGCATGTGCTATGACCAGGAATCAAACCATGACTTCGGGGTTCATAGGTTGACGCTCAACCACTAAGCACACTGGCTAGCCTCTCCTACATTCCTGATCTCTTCACCATTGCCCTCTCCACACACACACACACCTTCTCTCTCGCCTCGCCAGCTTCACATTTTGTGCTCCATAGCACAAATGAATGTGCAAGGTGCTTGGCTGGGCCTTTGCCCATCCTGTTCCCTCTGTCGCCATCCCCCGACACTGTGGCTAACTGCTTTTGATGCTTCTCGAGGAGCTCTTTTGCAGTGCCCCCGGATTCGGCCCTGGGGCTCCCACGTGTCCTGTGCTCCCCGCATCGGTGTGCCCATCCTGCCGTGCTGTGCGGTGTGTTTGCCCCATGTCTTCCCCCAGCCTGTGCATCCTGGAGCTGGGACTCGGCTGTCATTCTCACTGGAATCCCCAACATCTGGGACAGAGCCTGGCCGAGCATAGGCAGGAGACAAATATTTGCTAAATAGATGAATTAATGGGTTTCAATAGCCACAAAAGGCACATAAAGAATGTCTGGGAACATTTCCATGTCCCGGAACATTCCATTAACCAGAATTTCCCACTCCCTGAGCGTTCTGGTGAGGACGGGATTTACCGTGCAAGCATAATCATGAATGACACCGCCGGGTGCGACCGGGGCTCTTCTCTCCCTTGTCTCCGCCGCTGACCTGAGAAGGAGGGAGGGAGGGCAGGTGGTACTTTCCAGAGAGGCTAAGCGACTTGCCCACGGTCGCCTAGCAAGCTGGTGGCAAAGTCAAGATGGAAACCCAGGCCGGGCCGGCGTGGCTCAGTGGTTGAGCGTCCACCTGTGAACCAGGAGGTCATTCATGGGTTGATTCCTGGTCAGGGCTCCATCTCCAGCGTAGGGCGTGCAAGAGGCAGCCGATCAATGGTTCTCTCTCATTGATGTTTCTATATCTCTCTCCCTTCCAAAAATTAAAAAAAAAAAAAAGAAAAGAAAAAGATGGGAACCCAGGGCTGCTGCGTCTGCCTCCCAGCCTGGCCCCCCAGAGGTCAAAAAGGAAGTGGATGGATGGAACAGTGGACTTCCCAAGTCCAGATGCCACCCTCACATACAAATGGAGAGCGTGCAGGAAACTCAGTCCTCGATATTTACTGTATCATCAAAGCCGTCATGGGCAGGCTCTCATCTGAGAGGGGCTGGCTCACATTTTGACTCTACAGAGTCTGTTTGACCAAGACGAAGCCCTCTCCCCTATACTCCTGG
This sequence comes from Murina feae, assembly GCA_004026665.1. Lineage (NCBI taxonomy): Eukaryota > Metazoa > Chordata > Mammalia > Chiroptera > Vespertilionidae > Murina > Murina feae. Next base: position 12,992 of record PVJC01024701.1, on the reverse strand, counting down.
CCTGGTAAGTAGGATGGGCACTTGGAAGGGGGCTGGGAAGCCGCTGAGCAAGCCTCCAAGCCTCTCAGATTCCTCACAACCCAAGACCTGCATCTGCAGGAAGCAGGCCAAGGTCAAGGCACAGGTCACAGTTGGAGGTGGTGCCAGGGGCTCAGGTAGGAGAGAAACTTGACTTCTCTGAGCTACTATTTTATGGGCCTTGGTGTCAGGGAGAGGCCAGTTCATTCTCTTGGGGATGTAGTCTCAACATTTTCCCAAGACAACCCTGGGACGGGTGGACAGTGCGTGTCCCGTGGGCTGGACACGGACACAGGACAGGGCTCTGGGCCTGACTGCACGGGAGCTCTCTATAGGACCCTGAGAACAGCCCATAACCTCTTTCATTTGGTCCCACTGCCTGTAAAGTGGGAACAATACTCTCGTTGCTCTCTTTGAACTCACACATTTTGAAGGACCAATCCGGTATCATCGAACAGAGATTTTTTTTTCAACTTGTCACTGACAAAAATTAAATAAATATGCTTTTTGATACTATATTATCATTATCATAAAAGTCCTAACTATTATTTATGAGAGGCAACCTAGTACAGTCGTGGTCGAGAGTTCAAACTCTTGGGATTCTCACTGTTAGGAGGGGAATTATTAATATGGAAAGGGAGGGGGACAGAATGAAGCCTGTGGTGTTGAAAGTATAGGTGTGAGTTCATAGCCCTGTCCGCCAAGGGGACCTGGGAGCAGGGATATCCCAACAGCAATGAGTGCCCCTAGCCACTAGATCATGGTTTCAAAATATCATTCTCTACTAACAGGAACTGGAGCTCCTTGGAGAAATGGCTGATTCTGGGGGTGGGGAAACAGATTGAGCCTGAAACATATTGTGCCAGAAATTAATAAATTGCTCAAGCCCCGCCAGCATAGCTCAGTGGTTGAACGTCAACTTATGAACCAGGAGGTCATAGTTCGGTTCCCATTCAGGGCACATGCCTGGGTTGCAGGCTTGATCCCCAGTCTGGGGCATGCAGGAGGCAGCCAATCGATGATTCTCTCTCATCGTGGATGTTCCTCTCTCTGCCTCCCTCTCCCTTCCTCCCTGAAAACAATAAAAATATATTTAAAATAACAATAATAATAATAAATTGCTCAAGAAGTAATGGGAACGTAGAGAAAGGACACAGAGATCAGCTCAAAGAGGCTCTGAATAGCCAAACTGCAGGCAACTTGAGCATCCAAATAAATAATAATTGTACGGATTTATATTCCGTTGAATACAATCAACAGAAAACCAAGAGTCCACACAGATGGAAATAAATAAATGAATGAACGGAAAGTAAGGAATGGCTGTTTACATAGCCTCAAAGGATTTCCCCACAAAAAGCTTTCTAATCATAAGCGGGAAAGAGCAACTCTACAGTAGACACCTCCTCGCCCAAGTGATCAAACCAGGTTGGACAAGTTGTGGGATAGTTGACATCACAAATCCCCTGATGTGATGGGCTGAGAAACACCAGCCTCACTTCACGATACTCCTGCCAAAGACGCACAACTCACGTAGTTGTGAGCAAACATCAAGCCCTTCCAACCTGAGGGACATTCCTCTCATTGTCTTCTGAAATGCCAAGGTCACAGAAGTCAAGGGAAGATTGAGGAACTTGTCCAGATTGAAGGAAACTGAAGAGATGCAACAGCTAAATGCCACAGGTGGCTCTGAACGCCACCCTTTCCTCTAAAGGGCCTTATTGGGACAAGAGTTTCCTGGTGCTGACGGCTGCATCCAGGGTTGTGTAGGACCCCGGCCTTGCGTGTAGGAAATGCACACGAAAGTGTCCAGAGTGAAGAACATCAGCAGCAGCTTCCTCTCAAATGCCTCAGAAGGAAAAAGCCCTATGGCAGCTGTTCCGTAAGTTTGACGCTATTTCTAAAGCCAGGTGCCTGTGCTGATCTAGAACAAGCTATCCAATGCTCGGAGCCTCAGTTTATCGTCTGTACAGTAGTGGGTGAAGGTAATAACACCTGCTTCCTACGGGTTGTTTAGAGAATTAAATGAGATAATATTAGATAATATTTGGAACAGAACTGGGTTCATATACATATTTCATGATTTTGAAGAGCTGTATAATCATTCTTTTTCTCCATGCAGTTCCCATCCCCAGGGCAAGTGGAAGGATATAGAATAAGGTGGCACATCCCAGTGCCAAGGGGACCAGGTAGGGAGTAAACATGGGAGAAGCGGGGTGAATGTGTGTGACAACTGACACAGATTTCAGGATTGGGGACACCACAGGGAGAGGGGACCCCCGGAGGCCTGGAAAGAGGGCAGTCACCACCCAGTCCTAATCAATGCATCACTATGCCCTAGTGTCTCCAGAGCTTTCCATTGTCCTCAAACCAGAAACTCAGATTTCTAAGTGAAATCCCCCATTTCTTTTTAAGTGTCGCTTTTTTTAAAAATACCTTTTTATTGATTTCAGAGAGGGAGAGGGAGGGGGAAAGATAGAAACACCAACGATGAGAGAAAAATATAATCCTCTCATCAGATGCCTCCTGCACACTCCCTACTGGGGATCGAGCCCACAACCTGGGCATGTGCCCTGACTGGGAATCAAACCGTGACCTCCTGGTTCAAAGGCCGACGCTCAACCACTGAGCCACACCAGCTGGCCCCCCCGATTTTTAATACTGATAACTATTTCCACTTTTAAGTGGGCTAGTGATTTGTGAGCCAAACAGGCCCCAAGTGCCAGCACCAGGCAGAGTTCTGAAAGCTTGTCCCAAACATTTAGAAACATGGGAACGCCCCTGTGGGTTGACGGGAAAAGCGCCAAACCACAATGCACTGGTTCTCCTGATGGAGCCTCCGACCAAGATGTGTGCAACCCCATGTGCCACGGCAGCCCACCCCTCCCCAGCTCATCTGATTGGACAACAGGGTGAACATCTGACTGACACTGAGCCAATCAGCTTGCTTCTTCCAGGACCTTGGAATTGCAGAGCCGAGAGGCTGAGTGGGTCCAATGCCCATGGACGCTGAGCCTGAACCACCACATAGAGCTGGGGCCAGCATCCAGGGTGCCACAAACCACAGCCAAGTTCAAGCTGAGGTTCTGGGGGGTCAGAAATGCCAGGGGAAAGACAAAAGAACGAACGCAAGCAGGAGTACGGAGTAAAGAGGGAGAAAAAGACAGGGAGGAGGCATTCTCTGCACATGTGCTCTGCTTAACCTCTGTGCACCGATTAACGCATTGAATCCTCACAGCACCCTATAAAGTAGGTACTTCTACCAGGTTTTACGGGAGGAAACTGAGGCACAAAGACATCCTGTCCTAGCCTTGAGTGTCCATCAGTGTGTCCTGTTGTGTCCTTTCAGAGAGCCTCCGCCCCTTACCTCGTGGAGTTTATTCCTGTGAGGGGAGGAGCGGGTCATTCGTATTCAGGTAGCGCCCACTGCCCGTGGCTACTGCTCTGTGCAGGGTGAGGAGGGATTCTGGGACCACTTAAGGCAACGCCAAACACCCTGCTCCAGCCTTCCTGTATCTCCCCAAGTGGAAAATAACGAGGCGTTTGTAAAGGGGAAGTCTCATAGCCGGGGGCACCAAAGGCAGCTGCAAACACAGACCCCACCAGGCCAGTATGCCAGCCCAGTCCACAGGAGGAGGCCAGCCTCCTCCTCGGGCATCTGCAGCCTCTTCCTTGGGCATCTGCAGCCTCCTCCTCGGGGTCTGCAGCCTCCTCCTTGGGGGTCTGCAGCCTCCTCCTCGGCGTCTGCAGCCTCCTCCTTGGGGGTCTGCAGCCTCCTCCTTGGGGGTCTGCAGCCTCCTCCTCAGGCATCTGCAGCCTCCTCCTCAGGCATCTGCAGCCTCCTCCTTGGGGGTCTGCAGCCTCCTCCTTGGGGGTCTGCAGCCTCCTCCTCGGGGTCTGCAGCCTCCTCCTCAGGCATCTGCATCCTCCTCCTCGGGGGTCTGCAGCCTCATCCTCGAGGTCTGCAGCCTCCTCCTCGGGGGTCTGCAGCCTCCATGGGACATGCAGGCAGAGAGGTTGCAGTTCTCCATAAGCTGAAGGAGGCTGGATTTCTCTGCTTGGGGCCTGGCCAAGGAGCCAGAAAGGACAAGGAGGCAAGGTCTTCGCTTCTTGGCATCAGGTTACTGCCCGTATCCAGGCTCGGCTGCTAGGAGAAGCTCCAGGCATGAGAGTTGCTGGTCAGCTGACAGCAAACTTGTTCTGGAAGCCGCCATCAGGATGAAGAGATTGTGGCACTGGCAGCTGAGGGTGGGGAGCAGGGAGGGCGCCTGGGGGCCAGGGTAAGCCTCCAGCCCTGCCAAGCAGACCAGGCTGGGGACTGGGGTCGAACAGAAGGCCTCCAGGAGGGAAGGCCCCGGGTCTGGGGATGGGAGCTGCTGAGCCGCCAGCCTGGGACTGCAGTGGCTGTAGCAGGAGGGCCTGGCTACGCCTGCAGCCTGGCACCAGGCCCAGAAACCTTCAGCGTTCCCCCGTTTCACCACCCAGGGCTGGAAGGTTCCATAAGCTCCCTGATCTCTCAGATGAAAGACGCTTTCTAAGAGTCATAAAACCCGTCCCCACTCGGAACAATGGGCCCTTATCCCGCTGTGTCCTTCACATACACTCCCATTAGCAATGCACCAGAAGCTGCAGGCAGGAGCTTTATAGACTGGATTTCTGGACCAGCCCCAGTGTTCATTCACATCCACCCCCTCCCCCTCCATGGAGCCTGCAAATCACTCCAGATTACAGAGTCCCACAGTGTGCTAGGCCTACAGGCAACCCAGCAAGGAAGCGGCCTTTATCCCGGTTTATGAATAAAGAAGCAGACCCAGAGAGGCTAGGTGCTTGCCCAGGGTCACACAGCAGGAGAGAGAAGGAGGTGGAGTTGAAATCCACAGTCCCAGCTCCTTCCCCCCCATACCACGTGGCCTCTGATTATCGTCACTCAGTCCTGCCGCACAGAATTCAGGAGGTTAAGCCCAGTGACTTTCTTGGGTTTTCTCCTGGAACTAAGCATCTTCTGAGATCTCAGCACCTTCACCAAATGGTCCTGTTGACCTGCCCGAGGTGTCAGCAGAGGTAGAGTGGGGCGGGCCGCTGCTGAAGGGAGAGCACACCAGGCACAAATATAAAGGACCCAAGCTCCTTCCTCAGATGAAATCACAGTCCTTCATGCCATCTCACATTCACACTCCCAGGCCAGGTCAGCCCCTTCCTCCTCTGAAGGGCGCCATTGATGACAGCCCCCGTTTACGGAGCACTCACAGCGCTGGCCCTGTGCTCTTCATGCATGATGCATGTATTCTTGCAAGAATGTGTAGAATGGCTGCTTTCAAGATCCCCTTTTGCATAGAGAGGTAAGTAGCCTACCTAAGGTCACACAGCAAGTAAGCAACAGATTCCAGGTGAATCTGAGTCTACCTCCCCGTGTCTCCCCAAGCCTTTATAACGTGGGGTTCAGCAGACACTCCATTCCCCCAGCACAGGGCCTCTTCCCCACCTCTGCCTCCTTTGTACCCTGCCTCCCCTCAGCTTCCTGGAGCTTTCCAGATGGCCTGCACCAGCAAAGGCAGCCTGTAGTCTTATGATGGATGGATGGATGGATGGATGGATGGATGGATGGATGGATGGATATGTGAATGAACAGACAAATGGTTGGACAGATGATGGACATATAAATGGATGGATGGGTGGATGGATGATGGATGGATGGATGGATGGATGGATGATGGATGAATGGATGAGGGATG
>PVJC01024700.1:0-25367 GCA_004026665.1 Murina feae | reverse complement strand
TGTGTCATTGAAAGAAAGAGGTAGGTTCCTAGGTATTGTCATGAAAAGATGTTAAATGAAGTAAAAAACGAGTTACAGAATTGCATGTGTGGCATTGTGCCACTTGTGTTAAAACATACTATATATTATGTTGAGAAAAACCGGCTTAGAGTTTCTCTGTGGAGGATGAGATCATGAGAACTTCTGTTATATGTATTTGTAAGTTTAGTTTTGCTTTGAGCATATGTATTTTACAAGCCAAGAGATGTAACCGTATTTCTTTGTTTTTTAATATATATTTTATTGAATTTTTTACAGAGAGGAAGGGAGGGGGATAGAGAGCTAGAAACATTGATGAGAAAGAAACATCGATCAGCTGCCTCCTGCACACTCCCTACTGGGGATGTGCCCGCAACCAAGGTACATGCCCTTGACCGGAATCGAACCTGGGACCCTTCAGTCCGCAGGCTGACGCTCTTTCCACTGAGCCAAACCAGTCAGGGCGATGTAACTGTTTTTTTTAATCTGCTGTTTCAAAGCAGTCAGCCCCCTGAGTAGCTATGAGGCTTGGTCAGGAGGAAGGGACTCGGAGCCTCCTCCCTACAGTGACTCAGTTTCCCCATTGGCAGGTCCTCCATGACTTCATTGTTCACATGACCTTTCAGTGTTTACAGACAGAGGCCTGCTCTGCTCTGTCGATGCCAGCGAGTAGGTGGCAGACGTGGTAGTCTTTGCCAGCATAAGCATCTCCCGGGGCAGGTACTCCTATTACAGGCTGGAGGGTTCTTGCCCCCCGTGAGCAGCTGATGAGCAGCTGTGGCTTTCGGAAATGCAGAGGGACCTTGTCGTGGCCTGTGCCGCACTAACCCTCCCTGTGTCCTGCCTCTGTCCAGTTCCAGTGCGACGGCCTCTCAGCCGCCGGAGTCGCAGCCGCAGCCGGGTTTGCAGAAATCTGTCTCCAATTTACAGAAACCGACTCAGTCAATCAGTCAGGAGGTAGGTGCCGGAGACCCCGTCCCGATGTCCCGATGTCCCGATGTCGGAGCCACCTGACGCCCGCCCCCGGGAGGGGTGGCTTTGCTTGACTTGCTTATACCAACGGCAAGCTGACGGAGAAGACCCCAGACAGAGCCGAATGCAGGCACCTCGTGTGAGTCTGTTGACTCCTGTGGAGGTGAAGTCACTCAGGTAGATACAGAGCAGACAGGAAGCGGGCGGCCATGGGAAGGGGAGTCTGGGAGACGACGTTTAGAAGTTCCTTTCTTGTTGGACGTCCTCTCGGGGTCTTTAACGTGCACCCTGACTGAGAGAGGCACCAGGGGCAGCCGGCCCCAAATGGATTTGCCCTCGGAAACCTTTCTAACGGGGTCTCTGGGGACTAGTCGAGCCTCAGCGCCTCCTTGGAAATACCCAGCGGCAGGCGTCGCCTCTTGTTGATGCATTAAAATGTTTTTCCAAAGAGAAAGGTGTGACTGAGCTGAGCAGGAGCTGACGGTACACTGGGTCCATTGGCGGGCGGGCGGGTCCCAGAGCCCCGCAGGGCTGGTGCTTAGCTCGTGGCTAGAAACCCAGATGAGAGCCTGAGTATTTCAGATCAAAGAAACCTAGACAAGACCCCCAGCACTCACCAGACTCTCGAAAACAACTCCGACTATCGAAGTGCAGTCTCGTCGGGCTGTCTGGCAGCGGTGGGGGGTGGAGGGTGTGTGCTGAGACGGCACCCCCATCTGTGAGGGAAGTTATAGCTTTGCCAGAAGGAAACCCCACCCGACAACACCAAACCGTACTTTTGAAATTAAAGAGAAAGAGAAATCATATTCGTGTGAGGCTCCATGTTCGTTGGCCTAAATGCACAGGGGTCTGCTGAGTATGTAGAGTTGAATTCATGCATTTCTCAGAATCTGAAACAGACGCCCTGGCTGCCCAGCACACTTGCCTTTGGAGCTCATTGACAGAAAACACATGTGCCTGAACCTCACCCCTGGAGAGACTGGGGGGGGAAGGGCATCTTTGAAAGACACTGTGTCCGGGACCGTCTCGGAGCCCCGCCTGGAGCAGCGCAGTCCCTGCCCAGCGCTCAGCCCACTCTCGGCCGCTGCCTGGCCGCCCCTCGTAGGCAGAGGTGGTGAGAAGAGACCCCCAGTTTCTAAAACCTCACCCCAGAGGCTGAACGGTTCTCTTGGGATGAAGTTCACCAGCAGTGATAGCAGCCCCTCTTGGCCCTGTAGGTGCCTCATCCCGTTTAGAGCCTTTGGCTGCTTCTAGACACCAAGTGGGAGGCCCTGGGGCCCCTCTGCTTCCTGCTGGCTCTGGAGGTGCACCCCTCCTGGGGGGGCCATCCACCCCAGCTGCAGGGTCCCCTCATGCGGTCCTTTGGGCAAGACCTGGGGACATTCCAGCCACCATGGCAAGCATTCAGGGCTATTCCCAGTGAGTATATGGCTTGTTAGACCCAGTCCTCTCTGCACTAAAGTAAGGTGACGAGATTTTAACGTTGGTAAAGCGGGACACCACTGACCGCCTGGCCGCCGAAAACCGTACCTTCCCTTCCCGTTCTCCCGCCGTTCCCTAGCTTGTCGTGCATTCTTTCCAAAAATCGGTACTTTTTAAAAATGCCGCGGGGCCGCGGGACAAATGGTTAAAAATCGGGACTGTCCCACCAAAAGCAGGACGTCTGGTCACCTTACACTAAAGGCAAGAGGCAGCCACAGCCGTGTGTGTGTGTGTGTAGGGGGGGAGAGGAGGGGTCATGGGAAAGGGTAGCTGTGTAATTTGGTATCTAATCCAGTGAGTGATGAGGTTTTGCTCATCGCTGTGTTGTAGCTTTGCCTTCATTCGGAAGGGGGTCTGGTCGGCTGAATGCTGTGGAAATAGGCGGAGCTCCCGTGGCTGATCCCACTCGGCACGTGGCCGTGGACTTGGCCTCGTGGTGGAACCTGGGGGCGGCCGTGAACACCCCCCACGTGCCTGGGGAATGGACAGCAGGCCGACGGGGCTGGCTCTTCTAATTCTCCTCCTTTTTCAGAACACAAGTACAGTGCCAGGTGGACCAAAGTCATGGGCACAGCTGAATGGAAAGCCAGCAGGACACGAAGGTGGTACGTGGGGAGAGGAGGGCAGGACGGCCTTCTCGGGCCGTTCCGGTTGGGTCTGGGTTGCCTTGGCCTAAAGCTTTGTGGGGTCTCTCATCTGAGAGTCACTGCTCTGGGGGCCTGGCCTTGGCCCCAGGGAGGAAGCGCTGGCTCTGAAGGCGGGCCGGTTAGCATCTGGGGGCCCTCGGGGAGCTCCGCTGCGCCCTGCCGGCACTGACGCCAGCTCCCGAGGAGCCCGCCGGCCTGCATGGCTGCCGGTGCTTGGCGTTGCTGAGGCGGAGAATCCTTGGTGCTGACCTCGCTGGCTCCATAAGTCTTTCCGGTTTTCTCGACAGGTTTAAGGGGCTCAAGCCGACTCTTATCCTTCTCTCCCGAGGAATTTCCGACGCTGAAAGCAGCTGGAGGGCAGGACAAGGCTGGCAAAGAAAAGGGCGCCTTAGATCTGTCGTATGGGCCAGGACCAAGCCTCCGCCCTCAGAGTGAGTGAGCTGCAGCCCGCCAGGCACATGGACGCAGCATCTCCCTTGCCTTCCTGCCCTCAGACAGGAGTGTGCGGGGGCTCCTGAGGCCGGGCTCCCTGCCTGGAAGGCGTGGCTGTTGCCCTTCGCCTGACCTCTGCATCCGTTGGACTTGAACCCTAGGCTGGTTGGGAGGTCCCTTCTTTCCTGTTGGGTGGGCCCGGGCCTGCCTGCCTTCCTGGCCGTCATCAGGTTCTGCTGTACTAGATGGTCATGGCAGGGATGGGCAGACCAAGGGCCCACTGCCTTGGTCCCTGATTCAGGAGCGGTTTTCTAGACCAGCGCTTCCCAAACAAACCGTCAGGGTCACTTGGGGAGTGTGTTACAAGGTGTGATGTCCAGCCTCCCCACCCCCCGCCCACTGAGAAGCCCTGTGTTTTAACACATGCCCTTACGTGGCCTGCTCAGCGCCGACTCCACGGGCCCTCCCTGCTGGTGTCTCTAGTCAAGGAGCGGGCAGGTGTGTGGATTGGTCCTTGTTGGTGAGGCTTTTGGAGGCTGTGGGTGGCTTAAGGTGTTACTTAGAATGAGACCTTCCACCTGTTCTAATCAGAGATTCTTGTTTTTTGGGGGGGAGTGTTTGGGGGGAGGTGATTGATCAGGTCTTGAAATATGTGGGACTTGTGTTTGCTTGTCGTGATGGACCCCCAAGAGCTGAGGTCCTGTAGAGGAAGGATCACACTGCAGCTCTCCCTCCACGCCCCGCCTTCCGGGGGCCTGAGCGGAGTTGTTTCTTCTGCAAAGACTCCGTCCAACTCCTTAGGCCGGGGACGGGGACGGGAGCTTTGTGGGTCTCGTTAGGATGCGAGGCTTCTTAGGCCCATAAAAAGTTAGAGCTCGGGGAGCTCCTGGGGTGGGTCCGTCTCCTCGTCCGAGAAGAGGAAGAAACAGATGGCCAAGGGGTGACCCAGACGGGGCTTACCCAAGCCCACACGCGGGGCTTGGGGGCTGCAGCGGAAGCCCGTGTTGTGGCCCTGCCCTCGGTCTTTCTCGTAGGGTCCCACACTCGGGGGCCTTTTATGTTCCAACTCGTCACCGAGTTAACTGAGACCAGCCGTCATCAGCTCCTGCGGTTTCCCTGGGCTTGTGACTCCACCACAGCCTGCTGCGTTCGGCAGTTGGAAGCATCGTGGAGAACGATAGCTCGCTCGGCAGGCCCCCGGCCCTGCAGGAGGCCCCCGGCTGGTGCAGGGGAGCTGGGGCCAAGGCCTGCGGCAGGTCCAGACCCTTCCAGCAAGCGGGTCTGGGCTGCACACTCCCCACCCGGGCAAGAGCTGCTCTGCTTCGTCTTAGGAACTGAGGCGACCTCCTTGATTAGAGGGGCCAGCGCTCAACAAAGTATGAAACACATCAGCACTCACTCTGGTTTCGTGTCGAGCGCAGGGCTGTGGGCAGTGCCGGTCCCCCGGGACCTGGGCATCCGCGGGAGGAGCTGCGGCTGTTCCCCTGGGCCGCCCGGTGCCTCTGCGGCCAGCGCCGTGGTGAGGGGCTCCTGTCAGTCGGGGAAGATGCGAGCACACTCGCCTCCTCTCTGGGGGACCTCGCTTTGTCTCCCACAGTCGGGCCCCCTCGGCAGGTTCACACGCCTTGGCCAGTATTGCCTGCCCCCACCTCCCCAACACACTCGACCAGGTCGCTACTCCTACTTTTTGCGGGGGGGCTTTTTTGGCGAATGAGGGGGTTCCTTGGCCTTCAGAACCTCATACAATCCCTCCTCCCTCTTCCTCTTTCCTCTCCCCTTTGGCCCCCTTTCAATTTCCAGATGTGACGAGCTGGAGGGAGGGCGGTGGGCGAAACATAATTTCTGCCGCATCTCTGAGCGCCTCCCCCACTGAGCTGGGCAGCAGGAACTCGAGCGCGGGAGACGGAGCCCCCTCCTCGGCATGCACCAGCGATTCTAAGGACCCCTCTCTCCGCCCGGCTCAGCCTGCTCGCAAAGGGGCTTCGCAGTTCATGGGGAACGCGTACCACCCACCTACATACCATGACATGCTTCCTGCCTTTGTAAGTCTGAGGAGGGCGTTTCCCAGCCAGCTCGTCTGCGTTTCACGGGGGTGGGGGCGCCCCCCTGGCTTCACGCCTTGCCCGTCCCTGCCTCGGGGGGTTCCGTTAGCGTTCCACTCCCTCTCTCTCCTGGCCTCCGGCTTCTTTCCCTGCTCACGTGCTCATCTCAGCCTTGGCTCTTAGAACAAGGAGAGGCAGGTTTCCCCAAGGCACAGGCCCAGGTGTCCTGGCAGCAGGAAGGAGATAGGGGAGACGGCGGCAGGTTAAATGGGAAACCCCAGGAGTTCCTGTTTCTTTTTCCCGTTGTTCATTTTCCAAAACAAATTCTAATGCAAATGGGACGCAGAATTGGGGTCATTACCAGAAGCCCTGTTCATTGATGTTACGTTTCAGATGTGTTCGGCACAGTCATCTGAGAACCAGGGGACAGCGGAACGAGCATCTTTCCCCCCTCCGCCGCTCCGCCTGGAGCCCCGAGTTCCCTTCCGACAGTTCCAGATGAATGACCAGGATGGGTAAGGCCATGCTGCCGGCGCGCAGGTAGAGCTCGCCCACGGTGGTGACCTGGGGCGCAAGGCAGGCTGACGCATGGCAGTGCTTTGTCTTCTAAAGACCATCGTGCCCTGGAAACCACTCGGACCCAGGGTGTGCGGGACGCGGGCCGGGCCGGGCGGGAGGGAGGTTGGGTTATGGCTCAAGGTCCTGGCGCAGTGGGGCCCTGGGCCTCAGCGCCGAGCAGGGCAGCCGCGGCGTCGGGCGGGGCTTCTGGGCGGGGCCCTCGTCCGGTTGCGTTCCTTTGCAAAGGGGGTGGCATAGCGTTAAACGCGCACACGGACCTTGGCAGTTCAGGGCTTAATGTTTGGAAAGCATTTGGTTTTGCTCCCATATGTGTAGTTGACGTACATAAGTCGTGTCTTTAACTTTTCTCCCCTCAGAAAAGACAGCCGGCTGGCAATGCCCCGCCCGCCCCGCCCGCTCAGGCAGCTGGTGGAGCGGGCGCCTCGGCCCACCATCATCAACGCGGAGAACCTCAAGGGCCTGGATGACCTGGACACCGATGCCGACGATGGCTGGGCAGGTGGGTTGTGTTTCTGAGTGCGCTCACACCCGTGGGTGAGAGGCAGGCTGGCGTGCATCCCTGCCTAGCTGGGGCGAGCGCGCGGGCACTGAGCGCGGGGGTGGGGAGCAGCTGCCGTGCCCGCAGAGATCCTGGCTGGCACTCACACGGGGGGTTTCCCGGCCCATCCGTGTCTTCTTTTGGTCTTCAGGTCTTGATCTTAGAGCTGTGGTACATTTTGCTGTTAACTTTTTTTAAAGACTTTTTTTATGATGGAAAAGTTAAACCAAGAAAAATGGTGTGATGACCCCCCAGCTCCCCTCACCAGCTTCGGCAGGCACCATCCTGCCTGTCTTGCTTCCTCGCGCCCGCTCCACTCCCAGCCTGATTATGTGCCTTTAGAATCCTTTGTGTTGGTTTTCGAGTAAATTTTAATTACATTGAAAGACACACATCCTAATTGTACACTTTGACAAGGGATACACCCGTGAACCTTTTCCTGCCGGCCAGCCTCCCCCGACGCCCCTCGGCCTGCCACTCCTCTGGCGCCTCACCTGGAGTAGTTTTGCCCCTTGTATAATTACAGGCAAATGGAATCACACAGCTTTTCCTCTGTGTCATGTTTTTGAGATTCATCAATGTTGTTATATATGTCAGTTGTTGCTTTTAATTACTGGGGTATATTTTATTGTATCAATATACTTTGCTGATCCACTTAGAAGCTCCATCGTGTATAATCTCCTATAATAATAATCTTAACTAATAAAAGTGTAATATGCTAATTAGACCGGACATCCTTCCGGACGACCTGGACAAAGCTGGGGCTTCGAGGGAAGCCCGGGTACTGGGTGCCAGCGGGAAGCCAGGGAAGCCGGTGCTGGCAGCTGGGGGAAGGCAGGCCTATTCTTGCACGAATTTCGTGCATCCGGCCTCTGATGTTTTCATGTCTCTAGAGTGCACAGTGGGGAGTGGAAGTGTTGGGTCAAAGGATAGGCGTGTGATGAGATGCACAAGGACCACAGACCTTCGCCACATTCCCAGCAGCGACCACCCCTTCCCGTCCGTCTTCGTGCTTTTGGGCGTTCTGGGCGGGTGTAGTGGCGTCTCATTGTGCTTTTCATTTGCCTTTTGCGGGTGACTAATGCCAGTGGGCACATGTTCATGTGCCGTTTGAGAGTGGACCTTTTCCTCTCCTTTTCGAGTGATCTGATCCAAGTCCCTCGCAGCTTCACCGATACTTTGCCATAGTTTGCCTTGTCTGTTCTTTTTTCTAAATCCTTACCTGAGGGCATTTTTTTTTTTAATTAAGAGAGGAAGGGAGAGTGAGAGTTAGAGAAACATTGATTTGAGAGAGAAACGTCGATCAGTGCCTCCCATACACGCCCTGACTGGGGATCGAACTGGAAAACCTGGGTAACGCGCCCTGACCAGGAGTAGAACTCGCAGCCCTTGGGTGCGCCCTACAACGCTCTAAGCCGCTGAGCCCCTCCAGTCAGGGCATTTATTCATCTTTTGAGCACTGCTTTGATGAACAGAAGTTTTTAGTTTTGATGAAGTTGATTGATTTGTGTTTTTTATGGTTACTAACTTTTGTATCATAACTAAAAAAATCTTTTGTCTCCCCTTGGTGGTAGAGATACTCCTTTATATTTTATAGTTTTAATTCTTACCACACGTCACGTTGAATTAATTGATTTGTAAGGTGTGAGGTAGGAGTTGAAGTTTATTTTTACCGTGAGGATGTCCAGTTGCTCGGGAGGCTTCCCTCCCCCTGTTGAACTGCTTTGGCACCTTTGCCCAAAATCAGCTGACCTTGTAAGTGTAGGTCTGTCTCTGGACCTGTTCGTTCCACTGGTCCGTTTATTCCTCCTTATGCCGGTGCCACGCTGGAAGTCTGAAACGCGGGTAGCGCAAGTCTAATGAGCAAAACAAACTGACGGCATTTTAAAAGTCCAGGCGGTGTAAGTTTTCAAGCTTCGTTTTTCGTTTTGTTCTGCGTTTCAGTCCTCACCTGAGCACACGTTTTGATTGACTCTGAGAGAGAAACGTCGCCCGGCGGCCTCCCACGCACGCCTGGGCCAGGGATCGAAGCCCAGACAGCCCCTCGGTGCTGGGAACAGCGGCCTTCCCCGCGCCGCTCCGCGAGGGCTGGTTTTGTGTTTCCGATTGTTTCCGAGTCAGCCTGGCGATACTCACAAAAAGCTGCAAACGTTTTGGTCAGGATTTTATTGAGTTTGTTTCTGGATAAATGATGTCTTAGTTTTGAATCTTCTATCCAGGAGCCTGGTGAGTGTGTCAGAGCAGGGCTCCCCGGCAGTGGTTTAGAGTTTCAGGGTCAAGGTCTTGACTATGTATCATTAAGCGTATTCCAGAGCATTTGATGGTCTTTGGCACTATCGTGAATGGCATTGTTTCTTTAATGTTGTTTTCAGGTGTTTGATGTTATTATGCAGAAATACAAGTTGATTTTGTGTATCGACCTTGTACCAGACACTTTGCTGAATGCACTCAGTAGTTTTACTGGTTTTTGTTGATTTCTTAGCATTTCTACCTAAACCATCATGTTGCCAATAAATAGGAGCAGCTTTATGTCTTCCTTTTCAGACTTTGTGCCTTTTTTTTTTTCTTGCTTTATTGCTCTGTGGGTACTTCCAGCCCAGTGTTGTACTCAGGTATCTCTGTTTCTGATCTTAGGGATAAAATGTTTAGTGTTTCACCATTAAATCTGATGTTGGCTACAGCTTTTTGGAGATATTCTCGAGCAGATTGAGGTTGCTCTCTTCTAGTTTGCTGTTTGTTTTTTTTTAAACTATGAATGGATATGTATTGGATTTTGTTAAATGCTTTTTCTGTCCTTGTGATCATATGATTTTTCTCTGTTATTGTAGTAATCTTGTGGATTGCATTTATTTATTTATTTATTCATTCATTCATTCATTTTTTTTCATAATTGTGATTTTATTGTTTGTTTTGATAAGTACCCGACATTTCAATTTGTATGCAATTATTTTTTTACATAAGTATCTTTTTATTGATTTCAGGGAGGAAGAGAGAGAGAAAGAGAGAGAAATAGAAACATCGATGAGAGAGAATCATTGATGGGCTGCCTCCTGCACTCCTGACACTGGGAATGAAGCCCGCAACCCAAGCATGTGTCCTGCCTGGGAATTGAACTGGGACCTGCTTGTTTGTAGGTCACCGCTCAGCCCCTGAGCCATGCCAGCTGGCTACATATAATTCTTAACACACATACTCAAAATGTAAAGTCATGTAGTTATGATTTTTTTTTTCTAAATTGATATTCCAGTGACTTTCTAGCTTAGAATTTTGAGGTTAACTTTCTTTGATAGAGTGTCAAGTAGAATATCTTTAAACGTTGATGTACCATTACGTCAAAGCCCCACTGATTCACAGTTAATATCGTATAGTCTTTCACAGCACAGCAACAAAGTTATTAGGAAAACCAGAATACCACACCAAAGATGTTTCTCTCATATATTCCTCTCCCTTTCTCTCTAAACATCAATAAAGGGGGAAAAAAGTTTAAGAATCCTAAGATTCTATGTACATGTGTACACACACACACACTAGAGGCCTGATGCACGAAATTCGTGCAAGAGTAGGCTTCTTCCGGAAGGACGCCAGGCCTAATTAGCATATTACGCTTTTATTATTACAGGTTACTATAGATTGCCCTGATTTAGGAGCTGTGGTCTGGGGGGAGGGTCGGTCTGACCAGGCTGCCTCACTGTTACCAGCAGCCAGAGCGCCTTCCATTTATCTGCAGTTTGCTACGGAGGCGGCAGCCGCGTGGTTCGCCGTCCTCCTCCGTTGGGCTGGCATGACTCCGGGCGGACGTGGCACTCCTGGCCATTGAAATTCTCATCTTTTCTCATTCTTCCCGGCCCACGTCCTGTTGCAGGTCTCCACGAGGAAGTGGACTATTCTGAGAAGTTGAAGTTCAGTGATGATGAAGAGGAGGACGACGTGGTGAAGGACGGCAGGCCACAGTGGTAAGGCCCCCCCCCCTCCCCCCCGCCGGGGCGCGCCCCAGTGCAGCCTTACGCTTAGCCACACTGCTGTGTGCTGGTCCTGTGCCAAGCGCGTTTCCTAGGTCCCAGCAACCTCCCAGGGCAGCTACTGTTTCATTTTGCAGACGAGAGGGCTACACTTGGGGGCAGCCGTTGGAGAACTGGGCCAGGATTTGCATCCGGGTGCGGCAGGCTGGGTGCTAGTGGTTGTAACCGCTGCTCCAGCACTTCCCTGAGGGTGTGCTGGAGACCATGTGTTCTGCAGAGTGGTTATGGCTGTCATGCCCCAGAAGCCTTCTGTGGCCAAGCGAGTTTGGGGAACCGCCTGGGCTCAACTTGCTCCTTTCCTCCAGGGTCCCCCGCAGTCCGGGGTGTGCACGCAAAAGCGTGCTGGGAACCTTCGGGGAGGTGGGAGAGGCTTACGCAGGGTAGCCAGGCTTCACCACGCTACTGGCTAGTACTTTAGTACTTGTAAAATAGCGCCTTCTGTTGCCTTAATTTGCCTTTTCTTTCTTTTTTATTTTATTTTTTCTTCTTCTTCTTCTTTTTTTTTTTTTTTTTGGTACCAGCACATGTGATTTTTTTTCTTCATGTGGCATTTCCTATTTTCTTTATACATCACCTGTTGGACTTACTGCGCTTTCCTCAAAAACGTGATTTTTTAAAATATTGCTTAGCTATTAATGCTTTAATGTTTCCCTTGGTTTCGTTTTCACTGGTTTTGTGGATGGTCCCGCCTGCAAGTGTCTTTCACGTCTAAGCCCCGGAGTCAGCGCCCTCTCCTGGAGGAAGCTGGCAGCACCCTCTGCCGCTCTGAGGGCGCGCAGTCAGCTAACTCACGCTTCTGTCCTCTGTTTGCACGCCGCTCCATGCGCGTGGGGACTACCTGTGGATCCGTGCTTGGAACACGGAGCTTAGAAGGAAACGTGACCAAGAACTTAAGTCAGAGCAAAGACGTAACACTTTACAGGTCGATTGGAGCAGCCAGACACTGCTGTCTCCTTTGGCCGACGTTAATTGATCATTCAACTGGAGGACTTAGACATGGACCCAGCTTTGCTGCTGGCTATGACCAAGCACACCTCGCACTGAGGGCGCCTCCTCCCTAAGTACATTTAGATTGGTTTCAAGAGGAAGAGAGAGGGAGAGAAATGGAAACATCGGTGATGATAGAGAATCATTGACCAGCTGCCTCCTGCACGCCCCGCAGGGGATGGAGCCCACGACCTGTGCGTGTGCCCTGACGGGGATTCGAACCGTCACCTCCTGGTTCGTAGGTCGATGCTCAACCACTGAGCCACGCTGGCCGGGCGAAACCTGTTCTTTTTTTGATATTCTCTGAGCTGGTTGGTGATGCACAGCCCCCAGAGACTCCTACAGCGAGCTCAGAGTCCCTCTGACCTCTTCGCTTCCCATCCATGACGATTCCTGAAACTGCCTTTACTCCCACCCTTCCTGTTGGTTGTGTCGGGGCCGTGGGACTGGCCTCCTTTCTTTTCTGGACCGTGCAGAGGTCAGCCAGCGCGTCCCCTCCTTTCATGTTTTCTTGCCCCACACTGTGCCCCGTTGTCTACTAACCACACAGCCTTCTCTGGTGCATCAGAAACCTGGCTGTGGTCTCTCCCTCTCACAGGAAGTCGGTAGTCACCAGCACTGTTGCCCTGCTGTGACCGCCTACCCTCCCTCACCCGCCTCGGCTTCCTCCTCTCACACACACGTGTGCACCGATGCGTGCACACACAGAGTAGCCAGACCTGAGCCTGCTGTTCTCCGGGCTCCTGTTAGGGGACTGAGACTTCTTTCCCGTGCAGGAGGCTCAGAACAGGGCCTTACACTTTGCCCCAGGCCTGTGTCTAGCTCTGCCCTGGGCGTGTGAAGGTGTGCGTGCACAGCTCCCTTCCCCCTTCGCTTCCCACCTCCCGCAGCCTGGGGGCCTGTCCGCCTGTCCCTACTTTGTGCCCTTCCTCCTCTTGCCCGTCACCGTGTCCGTGTGGCCCCTGCAGGGAGCCCCTGTGCGGAGGAGCGTTGTGAGCACCTTCCGAGCAGAGCACAGGGCACGGTCTGTAGTGAAAGGAGCACCTTCTGGGTTTGGCTCCAAATCTGTTAGCTCCTCCCTGGACAAGCAGCTGCCCAGCCTCTCGGAGGGTCTTTTTTCAAGCCTTTAAAAGGGGGAGAATGACCCCCCCTCCCCCAGATAAAGTAATGGGCTGGAACAGCCAGGCTGGAGCTTTGTGTGAGAGAGAGAATGGTAAATGTTGGTGTTCTGGGGTGTCTGTCCCCATAAGGGGGTGGGGAGGGGGTCTGCTCCGACGAAGGAGATGGTGTGTAGGCAGCTAAAGCCAGACCATGGTGGCGGCTGGGAAACGACCCGCTTGCGGTTGTCCTAGGAACAGCTGGGACCCGAGGAGGCAGCGGGGGCTGTCGATGAGCTCTGCAGACAGTGCTGACGCCAAGCGTGCCCAAGAGGAAGGAAAGGACTGGGGCGAGACAGTGGGCATGGCTCGAGTCGTCCGGAAAGTGCCAGAACCTCAGCCACCTCCCAGGAAGCTTCACGGCTGGGCCTCGGGCCCTGACTACCAGGTACCGTGGGGTCTGTGCCTGCGACTAGCTGGGGGACTCTCCCTCCTTTCTCTTCTTCTCCCCTACTCCCTCCTTTCTTCCCCCTCCCCCTTCTCTCCCTCTCCGTTCTCTCTCTCTCTCTCTCTCTCTCTCTTCACATTCGTTCGACCAGAGGTCCAAGGAGAAGACCAACAGTCATCTGGTTGGATGCCCTCTGCATTTGTACTTTGCTGAGTTGAGTGCTTGGGTTTCTGAAAGTCCTAAGAGGATCTTTTTTTATCTAAAAAAATTGCTTTTGAAACCTGCACGAACTTACTTCCATTCACTCTCTCACACAAAGCTCCAGCGGGGCTGTAAGCTCACAGGGCAGTTGGGAGTGCACACAAAGGAAACTTTCTGAGCCCGCGAGGGGAGTTGCCGGCCTGGCGAGCCAGCGGCACAGATGCTGTGGTGTGAGCTCGTACCGACAGGGCACCTGCCCTCGCGCCGCCGGTGGTCCTGCTAGTGTCCTTCACGCGCAGACTCCGGTTCGGTCGCCTCCTGCCTTAGTGGTCCTGTCCCTTTCGTCCCCTTCAGGCTGGCACAGCCTTTCCTGGACTCCCAGGACGTGGTGAGATGCACCTCAAAGTGGGTTGGTCTGGGCCTTCCCTGTGATTAGGTTCAAGCTTTCCGTTTTTGGTTGGAATCTCTCAAAAATGACACTGACTCTTCTCGTTGTAACCTACCAGGTGCAAACTTTGAATTAGTTTATTTATTTCACTGAATTATAATCTTACTCATTTTTTAAAAAAAGACTTTTTAATTGACTCTTAGGAAGAAAAGGGAGAGGGGGAGAGAGGAGCATCGACGTGAGAGGGAGACATTGACTGGCTGCCTCCTGCACGTCCCTCTGCTGGGGACAGAGCTCATGAAACCCGGGCAGCCTCCTGGTACATGGGTGATGCTCGGCCCAGCGAGCACGGGTCAGGGTGGGAGCCGTCCGTTTATAAGTGCCCTGTCGGAATCCCGTGCCTGGCTCATGGGTGCTGCATGCAGCTTCCCGCCCCGCACACCAGTGAGCACCTCCCCCGCGTGGGTTCTCCACGTCTTTGGCCTCTGGTTGCTGTCCGGCAACTGGCCCTCAGTGAGGGATTCGGGGTGGATGGCACACCCACAGGCGATGTTTTCAGAGACGCCTTTTTGTTTTTATATAAGGAATCACCTTGAAACCCTATACCGACCCTGAATTGCAGTTTCTGGTGGCTCTTCATACCCGAGGTTTACATGTTTTCGTCGGGGAAGGAGAGCAGTTTTATCACCGAGAGGTGGTGAGAGTGTGCTTGTCAGCTCCCGTCGGTGAGCCACGGAGCCCTGATGGCATGCCCCGGAGAATGCACATGGGTCCGTGCCCCGTTTCCTGGTGTCGGTCACCTTCGGGGCATCTTCACAATCCCTAGGGCTTCCTGTGCGCTCCCGTTTGCACAGGAGGAGCCGAGGTGCAGGGTCGTCACTTGCCCAGACCTCATCCCAAGCACAGCGAAGGGGGCAGAGCAGGACGAGAACCCAGGTCCGCCTCGGACAGGACCGGCTCCAAGGTGCTCGAGGCTGTCGGCGAGAGGCTGCCCCGCCTCGGTTCCATCAGGGGCTCTCTCTCGGCAGAAGCCCTCCGCGGGCAGCGCGTTCCGGCAGCAGTCAGTCGAGGACAAAGAGGACAAGCCGCCCCCGCGGCAGAAGTTCATCCAGTCGGAGATGTCCGAGGCCGTGGAGCGCGCCCGGAAGCGGCGGGAGGAGGAGGAGCGGCGGACCCGGGAGGAGCGGCTGGCCGCCTGCGCCGCCAAGCTCAAGCAGCTGGACCAGAAGTGCAAGCAGGCCCAGAAGGCCAGCGAGGCGCAGAGGCCGGCGGAGAAAGAGGCGCCCCGGTCTCCGGGCCCCGAGAAGGCGCCACCGCAGGAGAACGGCCCCGCCGTCCGCAGAGGTGAGCTGGGCTCTCGTCCCACAGACGGGCAACCCGGGGTGGCTCTCGCTCAGGTTTGGGTCTCCCGCTGCCTGGTACCTACCGCCCGGGCCACAGCCAGAGGGTGTTGGGGGCAGCGTCGCCCCTAGCCCCGGCGGGGGTCTGCCTGGCACCAGCTCCGCACCCCGCCCTTCGGGAGCTGGGAGCTGGGTCCCGCACCTGCGACGTGGGAGGGGAACAGCACGCTCCCCGGCCACCTGGAGGTGATGCGCGCAAGGCACCGGCACGGCTGCTGGATGAGAGAGCGCGCGTGCCCTTGCTGGTAATGGCGCCATCGTACGGTCACGGTCACGGTCGTCACTACCGCTGCTCGGCCCAAGGCGCGGCGCTGAGGATCTCACTGAACGAACGCAGAGTCCTTCTCCCAGACGCGAAGGCACAGCCGTTTTCAGAATTAATGCCGAAAGGCCTGCGCTGGTGGCTGATCAGACGTGTTAAACGGCCTGTGTCGGAGCGTCGCTTGCAGCGGGTTTAAAGATTTTTAAAAATCATGGAAAACCAGCTCTTTTTAGGAGGCAAAGGCCTGATGTTCGTTTCAGTCCCTGAAAGCCTCTCGGTGGGGTCTTCCTGCTGGTCTGATAGCGACCAGTGCCCTCCTGGCCAAGGACCTCCGGGGCCGACAGCACCTTCTGTCCGTTTCCCTGACGTCCTGGGAGGCTGTGCCCGCCTCGGTCGCGCTGAGGTGGCTGCGGGGGCTGGGCGCCCAGGAGGAGATGGCTGGGCTGTGACGGTACGTCGATCCGGGTCCCGACGTGGGCCTGAGGGTCCTGTGACTCGTGACACGCTGTTGCTGCGCTGCACCGCCTGCCTCTGCCGGTTCCTCCGTTGCCTGCGCCTCTGCAGTCGAGTTAAGACAGAGAGTGTCAGTTATTCTTCAGAAAAGGCTGGAAAAGGTGCGACGCTGGGTGGGGCCAGAAGGAAGAGAGCAGCTGTGAGCACCGACTGCCTGTGAGGTGCTGCTTTATGCACCTTACCTCGGTTATCTCATCTAATTTCTCGAGCCCCAGGGGGAGCCCTGGGGGCAGGCGCAGCTGCTGTCCTCATTTTGCAGATGGAGGACCAGGCTGCCCCCCAGGTCACACAGCCTTTGGACTGTGAGTCACGCGGGTGGGATGACGGGTGTGGCTGCCATGGATCGCGTGGCCGCTGTGACTCCCCAGGGTCCTTTTTAATGAAACCTCTCGTCTGGACCCAGATCCCGCGCCAGTGCTACCGCTGTGGCCTCGGACGGTCACCTGACCTCGGGCTCGTCTCTCCTGAAGGGATGTGTGGGCCCACGAGCTCATGCCAGTGCCGAGTTCGAGGCTGTGACTCTGGCATGGAGGCAGCGCCAACAGGAACAGGCATTTGCTGTTCATATTCGGCCGACCGAGCTTCTGTGAGGCCACTCCAGCCTTTTCTCTGGTGGTCTGTTCTAGGCTCTCCCGAGTTCTCTGCCCAGGAAGCCCCCAGCGCGTTCTCAGAAGAGGCGCCCTCAGCTCCTGCGGCTGTGGCTCAGAGCGGCAGCAGCGAGGAGGGGCCCGGGGAGGCTGGGTCCCCTGCGCAGGAGTTCAGCAAGTACCAGAAGTCCCTTCCTCCCAGGTTCCAGCGCCAGCAGCAGCAGCAGCAGCAGCAGGTAAACAGGAAGACATTGGGAGTCCGGCCTGACTGCTGGGTGATTCCCCTCCCCTTCCCCAGGCGCCTTCCATTAAAGCAAACAGCAGAAACCCCCCTCGTGCCCGCCCGGTCCCGTCCGGGAGGACGTCAGGGGCTGCACCTCAGAGCTCTGACCGGCCGAGCGGTTCCTCCTGTGGGAGTTCACTGACCGCGTCTCTAATGTGCGCAGGGAGGAGCTGGTGGCCGTGCCTTGGCCCTGGTGGCTTAGCTGGGAGAGCGGTGTGGCATTCAGAGCCGTGTGCTGGCCACTCCGTACACCGACAGGGCCCCGCCCTGGGCTGACTCAGGAGTGAGGGCGGCCTGGGAGCTGCGCTGTGCAGAGCTGTCAGGGGAGACGTGTGAGCCTTGGGTGAAGGATGCAGAGAGCTGTGAATCCAGTCCTCGTGCGGCTGTCCTGTTGTGTGTGGCCTGGACGGGTCATTGTCCACCAGGAAGTAGGGGCGCTTGCCCGTCAGCGTGGCAGTGAGGGTGTCCGACACCTGCAGGCTGACCTCTGGGTGTCGTCATTGCTGGTGTTTGATGAACCTTCAGAGCACTTGCCTTTCCCTGGACGGGATAGGGTGGGGCATGTGGTGGTCACACCCAGGCTCTCCCTCCTGGCCTCTAGTCCTGCGGGAGCTGCTCCTGTGCAGTGTGTGCCTTACAGGGGTGAGAGTGCACGGATTCATTACTGAGGAGCAGTGCGTTTTGTGGGAAACAGGTGATTCTTGGACGTTACTTAGCCCAGCGGCTAGGCCTGCAGGAAGTTACTGCTACTAATAACCAAAATGTTTCAAAACCTGTGTGCCCGGGGGAAACAGCCAAGTCTTGAGCCTCTGCCTGGAATTTCGTTCAGTTGCCTTTAAAGCCTCGCCCAGCCCTGGCCTGTGCGGTTCAGTGGGTAGGAGTGTTGGCCTGATCGGGTGTGATTCCCGGTCGGGGTGTGTGCAGGAAGCAGCCAATTGATGTTTCTCTCTCACATTAATTTTTTTTAACTTAAATTCTTTATTGTTGAAAGTATTACATGTGCCTCCTTCCACCTACCCCCCCTCGACCTCTCCCTGCTCGCCCAGCACAGGCCCACACCCCATGCCGTCTGTGTCCATCGGTCATACTCACATGCGTGCATGTGAGTCCTTTGGCTGATCTCTTACCCCTCCCCTGCCTGCCTGCCCTCTGAGGTTTGGCGGTCTATTCAGTGCTTCTGTCTCTGTATCTATTTTTGTTCATCAGTTTGGGTTCATTATATTCCACAAATGCGTCTCACATTAATGTTTAATCTCCCTCTCTTTGCCTCTCTCTCTAAAATCAGTTAAAAACCAAAATCAAACAAACCTCCCCCCAGATCCTGCTTGGCTGGGCTCCCCGGGACGCATTCCAGTAGCCCCCAGGTCCCTGAATAGGCAGGCACCGCGTCACTCACGGCTGGTGGACAGTTAACGATTGGGGGGAATGAGGAGAGCTCGAGCTAGACGCAGCAGTAGCAGTCGCTGCAGTCGCTCTAGGTAACTGTGGGGACAGCGCTGGGCGAGCTTTCCCTAGGCACGGAGAGGAGTCTGAAAGCGCCGGGGCAGCCTGGAGTCGTCTAGCAGGCTGTCTGGCCAGCCTCCCCGGGGACCTGGGGTCTGGACTGAGCAGTGGCTGCGGGCTGCAGCTGTCGTGGGCTGGGAGGGCTCACTGATGGAATGCTGTGTGCTCCTCAGAAAGCGCCCTGAGCGCCATGGAGCTGACGGGGGATCCAGCCCAGGCTGCCAGCTGGGGGGCGGCCCTCTAGTTCGCAGACTGGGAGAGGGTGGCGCAGCCGGACTCTGCTCCTGCGGGCTCTGCGCCCGAGTCCTGCCGATTCCAGACGCGCCTGGGAGGCAGCCCCGGGGTCACCGATGTGGAGCAGTGAGCCCTCTCCGGGCCCTTCGTGTTGAACTTGCTGCTGATGCTCTGTGCTCATCCCTCGTGGTGGGGCAGTGAGCAGCCTGTTGTTGCTGCTACAAAGGAAGAATGTCAGCGCGGTGAGAGCGGAGGACAGAGGGGGACCTGCTCACTCCCTTAGGCCTTCCAGAGGAACGTGCTTTTAAGCTGAAACCTAAGGAGTGTGAGGGCCCTCACCGGTGTGGCTCAGTGCATAGGGCGTCAGCCTGCGGACTGAAGGGCCCCGGGTTCGATTCTGGCCAAGGGCACAGGCCTGGTTTCCGGGCTCGATCCCCAGTAGGGGGCATGCAGGACGCAGCCGGTCAATGATTCTCTCTCATCATTAATGTCTCTCTCTCTCTCTCTCTCTCTCTCTGTCTTCCTCTCTGGAATCAATAAAGAAACATATATATATATTTTTCAAAGAGTGTGAGGGAGCCGGGTCTGGGTGGAGGGCCCACGTGTTATAAGGCCTCGTGTGCAGGCAGCAGGAGCAGGGAGCAGGGAGCAGGGCGCGAGGTGCAGCTGGGAGTCGGGCGGGATCCGGAGGACCCTGTAGCTGACGTGCCGCCCTGTGGAGAACCATCGAAGCCCTTTTGGAGTGTGGGGTTGACATGAGCGGAGGTGTGTGATCGCTCCAGTGGAGTGGAGAATGGGCTGAAGAGGGCAGTGCTGAGGAGGGAGAGCTGGGGGCCATGCTCAGCGGCTTGTGGGCAAGGAGAATCCTGGGAGGGGTGTGCTGGTCAGTCGTCAGCTCCAGGAGACCCAGGAAAGGCTAGGGTCCGAGTGAAAACCCAGGCTGCCTGGCCTGAGAGGAGCACGTGGGCTTCCGTTTTGATGATGGTGCAACTCTCCATCGGTTTTGGGAGCGGACCGCAGCCTGAAAGCCGTAACACACTGCGTCTCCCCTCGGAGCCGCTGCTCACCCCCCCTCGGTCTTCTGTCCTGGGCGGGCCCTCTGTGTCCCCTGCTGGGAGGTGAGTGTGTGCAGGGGTGCCGTCTGCCCCTCTCCCAATGGCCTCTCTCCCTGCTCAGGAGCAGCTGTACAAGATGCAGCACTGGCCGCAGGTGTACCCTCCGCCCTCCCACCCGCAGCGCACCTTCTACGCGCACCATCCCCAGATGCTGGGCTTCGACCCCAGGTGGATGATGATGCCTTCCTACATGGACCCCCGGATCACGCCCACTCGCACCCCAGTGGATTTCTACCCCTCGGCTCTGCACCCTTCAGGTAAGCCCCGTGGGCCGGTGGGCCCCGGCCAGGGTGTCAAGGATGCTGCCTCAGAGTTAGGTCCATGCGATTCCACTCCAGCCTCCTCTGCAAGTCACAGGGCAGTCTGGATTTTAACGTTCTTGTTGGCAAAATGAGGGTGCGGTAATGGTATCTGTCACAAATTGTCGGGAAGAGTCCCAAGATCCTGCGTTACCATCGGCTTTAACTTCTACATCTCTTCTCTGCTGTTCTGTCCCTTTTTGTCATTCTTAATGTTCCTCGCACCTTCTCTGTCTTTTTCCCTTGATTGGTCTTCCCCGGGGTTTGTTTAAAGCCATTTTTGAAAAGCAGCTTTTGGATTTCTTAATGTCTCAATTTATTTTATTTTTACTTCATTAATCCGCCCCCCCCCCCCCCCCCCCCCCCCCCCCCCCCCCCCCCCCCCCCCCTCATTATTTCCTCTGAAATTATCCTGTTCTTTAATTGTGTTGGATGCTTAGCTCATTTAACTGGGCTTTTCTGACGGAGGTATTTAAGCATCACCTGAGCTATGGACTCCCGTGAATTTCACAAGAAAGCGCTTTGCTCTCACAGTTCTAAAAGTTAGTCTGGTTTTGATTTATCTTTTTTCGATTATGGTTTTTTTAATGATGTAAGTTTTCCAAATATATAGCGTTAACGATTGTCCTCATGTGCGGTTTTCAAAAGGCCCTGCTTTGTGGTGAACACGGGCGCGATGCCAGGCGGCGAGGGCCCTTGGTGGCCTTGAGCATCAGCCCCCCTTTGCTGCTGTGGAGCAAGCACAGCCGTAGGCCGCAGTGAGCGGCGCCCCTCGCTCTCCCGTGCAGCTGTTTTCAGAGCAAGCGGCGGTCGGCGTCCACTCCAGGGCGGGGGTGCCCACCTGGCCCCATCTGCATGACCATTGAGTTTCTTGTCGGCTGGAACGTGGGCACTGGTATCTGTGAACATTCTGTGTTTGCTTGAAAAGAATAGACGTTCTCTGAGTGCCTGGCACTGAGCTTGCTGGTTGTCTGGGGAACAGCTGAGTCATCGCAGTGGTTCGTTCCGTAGCCGCTCAGAGGTGTGTCCAGGTCCCCCACTGTGCCCGGGAGCCTGCCCAGCCCTGGGAGCCTGGTGGGGTCTGCTTCCTCTCTCCGGAGGTGCACCCTTGTTACTTACCACTGATGGGCTTTACACCTCTATTTTTTAAAATATATTTTTATTGATTTTTTTACAGAGAAGAGGGGAGAGGGATAGAGAGTTAGAAACATCGATCAGCTGCCTCCTGCACACCTCCCACTGGGGATGTGCCCACAACCAAAGTCCATGCCCTTGACCAGAATCGAACCCGGGACCTTTCAGTCCGCAGGCCAACGCTCTATCCACTGAGCCAAACCGGTCAGGGCACGCTTTCCAACTTTAATGTCTATTTGGTCTGATAGTAATATCATTCCCGTTTTCTTTCTTTTTTTCTTTTTTTAAAAATTCTTTTATTGGTTTCACAGAGGAAGGGAGAAGGAGAGAGAGAGAGAATTATCAATGACGAGACTCACCCACAGCTGCCTTCTGCAGCCTGGCCATGTGCGCTGGCCGGGAGTCAAACTACGACCTCCTGGTCCTAGGTCAGCTTTCACCCACTGGCCCACACTGCCCGGACCAGTTTTCTTTTGATGAGGGGTCATTTGGTGCCCTCTTCCCACAGGGTGCGGCCAGCCTCTTCCAGCCCCGTGGGGGGTGTATCTTTATACAGTGTGTGGTCTCACCCACACCAACAGTCTGTTAGTTTGTTGCCAAAGCCGGTCCTTTAGAACTAGTGGGATTATTCCGTGTGAATTGTCTGCTCTCCTATTGTATGCTTTCTGTTTGTCCCTCTTTTCTATGCTTTCCTTTTACTTTTTTTTTTTGGATCAAGTTTTTCTATTCTTTTTGTTTCGCTTCTACATTCTGTTTCTACTGTCTTAGTAGTTACATTAAATTCCATCATGTGCCCTCGACTTAGCAAAGGCTAATCCGTATCTTCACCCCTGACCTGACGCTGAGTGCCTCGCCGTCACTTACGGCTCCTTCTGCCTGGACCCTCGGTTGTTCCTTGTGTTTACGCCCACCAGGTGGCCGTTTGCTGTTCTGTCCAGTTTGTGCCTGTGCAGGTCTGCTGGTGTGTCCGCAAGGTTCTTGGCTGCTTTTCCTTCTTGCATCTCTTTTCCTTTCCTCTGGGTTTGGTTCACTTCTTCATGAAGCGTGTCCTGCCAGGCCCTTCACAAAGGGTTTTTGGCAGATTTCCTTTGCCTGGAAGTGTCCTGCCACACGCTCTCAAGTGGTAGTCCAGCCGGGTATAGGGTTCTAGGCTGGCAGTTACTGTCCGTCTGTGAAGAGGGCACCGCCTTTGCCTTCTTCCGGCGCCTGCTGCTGCGGAAAGCGCACTGCTTCTCTCCGTGTCTGCACCTGCTCCTCCATCCATGGGGCTCGAACCAAAGGATGGATAGATGTCTTTTGTCACTTCTGGAACCTTCCCTTCTAGTTGTCGGTTCAGATAATTAACTTCTCATTCTTTGTATCCTTTCTTCCTAGGACTTCCACTTGGAGTTTTTTGTACTTTCTCATTCTGTCTTTCAAGTCTCTTAAATATGGAAGAGGTTATTCACCTTCTGGGAAAATGCCTCAGAACTTTTTCCAGTTCAGTCTTCTCCCCACCTGTGTGTCTGATCTGCCTTTTTTTTTTTTCTTTTCTTTTTTTTTTTTTTTTATTGTCCAGTGAGTTTTTAATTTCAGTGACTAAATCACTAGAATTTTTTCTCAAATCTGATATTTTTGGTTATATTTTTAATTCCTTTTATGCTTTTTAATCGTTTAAAACATAGTTCGGTAGCGTTTAACAGATTATTCCATTATCTGAAGTCCGTGAGGAGGTGGATAACCTGTGGGTTGCTTTCCACGCGTGTTGTGGGGATTTGGGGTTGCACGTTCATCTGTAACAGAGCCTACTTACTGTGGGGACCCCGGGTGGCTCAGGCTGAGAGGCCATCCCTCTCGGGGGATCCCCTCCCTGGCCCTGGCCAAGACGCAAACGTAGTCGTTGCCCTGGACAGAAGTGTGTGTTTTTCTTATCTGCCTTTAGTGCCTTGCTGGCAGGTCACGAGTGCACTGGTGTTCCCACTCACATGGACGTAAGTCATGTCAAGGCCTGGCAGCCCTGGGGAGCTCCGGCAGAGCATGTGGACTGTTTCCTAGTCGTGTGTGTTTAGGCTCAGGTACAGACAGCCTCACTGCTCAGCGCTGACTTCGGCCGTCCTTAGCTCTCCTCTTGGGGTCTTTTTCTCAACTTGTCAATCAGAACTGAAGAGATGTGATGAGCAGTACATCTCTTCTTCCCATCCACCTCTTGTTACGACGAGAGTTTCAAAAAAGATGCATCACCGCAGAGAAGAACGTTGGAGTGAATTATGTGCAGACGCTTTGTCGGTTGGCCGAGTGACTCTGGAAGTCAGCTGGAAGATAGTCCTTTGTCGGAAGACAGTGATGAGTCTGACATCAGATTGTCTCGAAGGGTAAAGAGAAACGTGATGGTATCTGACAGTGAAAGAAATTCCGAAGAATGGGCAGAAAAAAGCATTTTACCCGCCCTGGAGGATTATACAAGTATCTCCGGCATAATTGAAGACCCACAAAGTATATGTGAAGTAACCAACTTATTTCTTTTTAATATATTTTTATTGATTTCAGAGAGGAAAGGGGAGGGAGAGACAGAAACATCAGTGACAAGAGAGAATCATTGATCAGTTGCCTCCTGCATTCCCCCCACTGGAGATCGAGCCTGCAACCCGGGCCTGTGCCCCGACCGGGAATCGAACTGTGACCTCCTGGTTCATAGGTCGACACTCAACCACTGAGCCACGCTGACTAGCCACCAGTTTTTTGATAAGGATTTTTTTCTGTCTCATTACTTCTCAGACGAATTCATACCATTACCAAATGTAAAAATACCACAAAACCTCTGCTAAAACTTCACAATGGACGGATGTCACTTATCTGTGGATATAAAGACGATTCTTGGTTTAATTTTGTTGATGGGACTAATGAAGAAGCCAGAACGCAAAGATTATTGGTCAGCTGATCCTTTACTTGAATCACCCCTATTTCTAAACCCTATGACTAGGAAGAGGTTCAACTTTTTTTTTTTTGCAACTTCCCGCTAGATACGGGTGAAAGCAAAAGGTTGCGACCGACTGTGTTTCCCGTCGTAGAGATTCTCCTGGTTCTCGGCAACGTATTTACCAAGATGATTGCTGCGCAGTGTGTCTGTGGCTGAGCTGTGGGAGTAACCGCTGATCCGCGGAGCAGGAAGCGACAGCCGTGGTGCGGGGACTCGGAAAAGCCGCGGCGTCGTGTGGAGGGCCCGGCCCTGGGCTTCGCGCAGCACCCGGCTGCAGGTCCACGCCGCGTGGGGAGCCCAGCCCTGTGCCTGAGTGTGTTGGGGACCAAGCCCGTGGGTGAGGTCGCGAGGGAGCCCCGGCTCAGTGCCAGCACCCGGGCCCGCGGGTCCCCGGACACCAGCTCTGCGAGCACAGTGTTGGACGGACTCTGTCCCGCGTTTTCGTGGTGGAAGGTGCTGGTGCAGGAGGGTTTGTCCGGGAATAAGGCTCGGCCGTGCTGCCTCAGTCCCTGCTTGGTGAATGCTGTGCGATGCGGGGGTTCCAGAGAGTCCTCAGCGCGCCCTGACTCTGTGGGGTCCACAGCCAGAGGAAGCTTGGAAGCACTGGCCTGAGGTGAAGCACATCCCGGCCTGACGCAGCGTAAAGGATGAGCCCAGAAATAGTTGGCTATTAAAAGGCTTTGTGAAGAAAATATTCGGGAAATCAGCTCTTTTTCTCCACAGATGGAGGCCCAGTGAGACCTTTTATATCATTTGCACCAGCCGGACTCCCTCGTTGGAGAGCTGGGACAGAGGCATAGAGGGCGCAGCGTCCCCAGCATGTTTGTATCTGGCAGGCCCTCCACTGCTCAGGCCACCAGCAGTGCACTGACACTCACACAGCGTGCTGCCCTCCTGCAGGAGTGTGGCTGTCCCTCCTGCAGGAGTGTGGCTGTCCCTCCTGGAGGAGTGTGGCTGTCCCTCCTGCAGGAGTGTGGCTGCCCTCCTGCAGGAGTGTGGCTGTCCCTCCTGGAGGAGTGTGGCTGTCCCTCCTGCAGGAGTGTGGCTGTCCCTCCTGCAGGAGTGTGGCTGTCCCTCCTGCAGGAGTGTGGCTGCCCTCCTGCAGGAGTGTGGCTGTCCCTCCTGGAGGAGTGTGGCTGTCCCTCCTGCAGGAGTGTGGCTGTCCCTCCTGGAGGAGTGTGGCTGTCCCTCCTGCAGGAGTGTGGCTGCCCTCCTGCAGGAGTGTGGCTGT
>PVJC01024699.1:0-25341 GCA_004026665.1 Murina feae | reverse complement strand
GCAGGCAGTTGCAACAGAACCCTTTGGTTTTCTCTAGTTCCGTGGCTGTTGGCCTCCATCTTGGCTGGGTTAATTTGCATACAGCCGCTCTGATTGGCTGTTGGCCTCCATCTTGGCTGGGTTAATTTGCATACAGCCGCTCTGATTGGCTGGTGGTAACGGTCACATTTGCATGTTTCGCTTTTATTATAGAAGATAAAATCCAATTTTTTACTTCCAGCCATTTAAAAACAAATGATCCATGCTCTCCATATGCTAATATGAAGTATTAATACGGGACCTGTCATCTTCAGCCTCTAAAGCATAAGTGAGGTCTTTGCTTCCTGCAGTAAAAGCAGTGTCGTGCATGCATTCTGCAGTGCCTCCAGCCTTGGGTTCCTCCAGCCACAGCCTGCTGACGCCACTTCCTAATGACCTTTTCCATCAGAAGGGAGAGAAGCTGCTGCATCAGAAACTCCAAGCTCGGCTGGGAGTCCTTAGCGAATGTTCCCACCAGTTCCTCTCATTCCTGTTCAGCGTTAAGCAACTCCTTCCCTATAAATATGGTGCATTTCATTCCGAGATAATGTGTAGTTAATCAACTCCTGCGCCGTTTCATTTTCCAGGACCATTCAGGACCACATCACAGCACAAATGTTAAAGCCGTGAATGTGTTCCTTACTGCGTTCATAGTAGCAGCTCATTAACATAAAGCCCTTTTATATGAAAGAAGTGCAGTGATGGACAGACTTGTCCAGGAGGAGGTTCCGGCACATCTGAGGGCGGTAGGAAGCCCTCCCCTGGGCCTGGCCACTCCTGCAGGTCCCCAGCCACACAGAGTGGTTCCTGGTAACAGTTTCCTAAGTGCCTGACCCTTTCTCCCTTAGAAAGCTCAGAGCAGTAACTGATGCGGGTGCCTAGCAGCAGGGTCAGCCTCCTCTTGCAGTGAGAGCTGGTCGGCCTCCTCACTGGCCAGTCAGTGGGCTTCCCAGTGACTGCTCCAGGGGTCCCTCAGGTGGAAGCTGACTTCACACCAGGGGCTGGGAAGGGTCTGAGTGCCCACCTACTCTCCATTCAACAAGAAGGCTCCGAGTCTTTCCCAAGCCAGGCCCAGGCTCAGCAATGGCTGTGCTGTCAGCTCTATTGGCTCCAACATTACTATTATCTTTTAAACATCCACGTGAATGGTACTGAATAGCCTGGCTTCTCAGTTCCTTAATTTGATTTTCCTAAGTCAGAGCCTGAAACTAGTGTTTGGCTGCAGCTACTGGAGAGATGGTCCCGGGAGCAGCAGTGAGATGGGTGAGTACTTACAGGGACTCTTCTGAACCGCGTGAGGACATCAATCGCTACAAATGGTACTCAGCGCCATGGGATGCCTGCCTCCCTTACCCAGCACAGCTCCTGCTTCTTCCAGTGTCACTCCCACTATGGCCTCTACTTCTCTCAGCCCAGCATCAGGCCTCCTGGCTAGCCTCGGGGCCTTTGCTCCTGCCGGGCCTTCCACCTGAACATGCCCCTCTCAGCTTTTCACTCACACACAGCCTCTTAGTGCGTCTGCCTAGAGTGCCAGTCAAACCCTCCAAGCCCACCATCTTCTCTGCATTGCCGGTACCCACAGCACTTAACTCCTCCCACAAAAGTTCGAGCTCCAAGGGGTGGGTAGGTGATTTTTGTATGTGTTACTCCTTTCTGCACCCCCTGAAATAGTGCCTGGTCACAACAGGCACTCAATAACTGCTACAGGTGCGTTAAGAATAAGCCGCTCAACCAGGAGCCCATCACTAGCAATGCATTCTCTTATCGCCAGCAAGGACATCTACCTCTCAGTCTGTGTCTGTCCTGATGGGGAAGGTCAGGAGCCCCAGGGAAGCCTGCAAATGCTTCTAGAGTTTTACTTAGTGAGGAGGAATGTCTCTGAGGCACTTGCTGCGGATTTAAAGCTTGTACAAATGGGAGCCTTTATAAAAAAGCACATGTTAGGACATTTGGTCATTAGGAAGAGGTCAAATAGATGCATCCATACACACTGGCTGGCATGTAATGTAACATATGTGACCATTCAATATGTGATCTAATTGAATTCCCTTCTATTTTACCACACGTTCTCATACATGTGGGCAGGCAAGATGCATATTGAAAGAAAGAAGACTGTTTCCAGTGTCTTGAAGGAAGTCTATACAAAGTAAACTTAAAAGACCATTGAAGAAGGTATGTGATCACTCCATGCCCAGTCCTCTCTTCTGTTTTCCGGCTGTTTTAGGTACCTTCTAACAATGGCCAGACGGTGGCAGCCTAACCCACCTGCCTGCACTCAGGAGTTCCATTCTCCCCTGTGGAGATAGCACACTGATGAAGATTTGAGAAAACCGGAGAAAGGCCTCAGAGGCACACCCTCATCACCCACCTGACCACAAGCACCTCACTGGATAACACCTCTGAGAAACCATTCCCGATATAAAATCCTAGGATTGAAAGCATTGGCTACACAGCATTCTGGAATTCCTGCACCAGACAAGCCTCCTAGGCCCAGGCTCTCCCGCTCACAAGGCATAACTGGCCAGGGGGACTCAACAAAGCAGCCTGCCCCACTGCTCCTGCTCCCACGTCCTGGGAGGGGGAGGGTGCCATCTCTCTGCCCTGCAGCTCATCCAGCAAGCAGCTGTCACTCAGTCTGGTGATATCTCAGCTGTGACCCAAGAGCCTATGCTGTGCTGAGGTCAGGGCAGCTGCTGTCCTCAGCTAGGCTGGGTGCTAACCACAGGGGGGCATGTGGGTGCATTCCCTGGGGCTGGGGGGACAACAATGATGAGTGACCCTGGGGCACGGACAAGAGCTGGGAGCCCTGCTGACCACAAGGGTCAAAGGATAGTGAACAAGGATGTGCATGGGCCTCTGTTCGGCCTGAAGTCCACTGGTCACTGGGGAGGAGGGGTGGGGAGGACAGCGCCGCCACTTGCATTGCTGATGCGGAGCAGGGCTGAAGAATAAGCGCCTCCACTGCTCGCCTGCATGGGCAGAGGGGGAGATCAAAGCCAAACTCCTACAACAGACATGGTGACAACACACTGTATGGGGAAGCGGGTCCTCGTAAAAGTCGGCCCTACAACTGATGGGCTCAGGTATGCTCCTCTTTTCATCTCCAAACATGCTCATTGGCTGCACCAGCATGTGACGGCTCACGGTGACTCAGGAGATGATGCACTCAGCATCAGGAATGTGGGACGCCTGCCAGGCAAGTCTCAGATCACGGGAGGCCTGACTCGAGGAACTGGGTGCCGTCCACATGGTCTATTCTGAACTTGATGGTGAAGCCTGAACTGGTTATACACGTGTGGCCTCTCCAACTAGTCAGATGTGCTAATGCAGACAAAGGGAACGCTTGTCCCACAGCCGCGGGCACAGCAGATGCCTGCTGAGAACATGGAGGTGCTCGTGATCCCACTACGGATGGCACTTTGTACTACAGGACATCAGCTCTAAAGCCACCCCGGGGGGGCCTGCAGGTCTGTTCTCCAACTTACTAACCACAGTGCTCAGTTAAGAAATTCTGGCCACTACTGTCCTCAGCAGAGAAGGCGTGTGCCCTGTGTCTTCTGACACTACCTCTCCAGCTTTCCTGTGTGCACCAGTCACCGGGGAGCTTCCACTCCAGAAACAATGGGCAGGACCGGAGGCTGGGCACCTGAGGCCCTGGTCTGCGCTGCTCCGCCCAGCACCTGTGACAGGGTCACTGGAGAGAAGCTCTGAGGAGTTGCAGGAGAGACTGTGGTCCAGGTAGAATCACCCCCCAGTGATCGCCATGAGTACCTGCTGCAGGCCGCTCTGGACGCCGCTCTGGACGCCCTGCTGCTTCCTACTCACCTGTCCAGCAGAGCTATCCCCAAGGACCACCCGACACAGGCCCTGAATTTTCCCTCCTCTCCTCTCAGAATTTGAGGCCCAATTAAATGTCCCTGCCTTGAGAAGGTGGGTCTGCAAGAGTATGTATGCGTTTGGTAGAAAGGAACACTGAGCTCCCACTAAAAGGCTAACACACTCCTGGTTTTTCTTTGTCCTCACAAAGCCAATAGCCATCTGCATATTTCAGAGGACAGAGTCCTCCACATGCACCTGGTGAGGCCACTTCCTATCCTTGCTGTGGAGCCCACACACCTGCCACTGGAGACCAGGAGATTCACATCAGCTCCCCCAGGCCTTGCACAGCTACCTCAGAGGTGGGGTTACATAGCATGGGCATCTGCTGGAATCATGTGCCTAGGCAGGCATTCTCAAACTACGGCCCGCGGGCCACATGCCGGGTGTTTTTGCCGCTGCTGCCTGTCCTGCTTAAAATACGATATGTGCAGTGTGCATAGAATTTTTTCATAGTTTTTTTTTTTTTTTAACTATAGTCTGGCCCTCCAATGGTCTGAGGGACAGTGATCTGGCCTCCTATTCAAAAAGTTTGAGGACCCTGGCCTAGAGACTAATGCCAGTCCACAGGGGTCCTGTAGATCCACCCCACTAAGTGACTATGTGCATGTATGGATTCATTTAGGCCACTGCTAAGCACTTAAGAGGGAGAGAGGGAGAGAGAGAGAGAGAGAGAGAGAGAGAGAGAGAGAGAGAGAGAGAGAAGTCACTTTAGAAGAGGGTTTCTCAACTGCTTACAAAACTAAATATGCTCTGACCTCACCATCCAGCAATCACACCCATTGGTGTTTACTCAAAGGAGCTGAAAACTTACACCCACAGCAAACCCAGCACAGATATATAAAGCAGCTTTACTCATAATTTCCAAAACTTGGAAGCAACCAAGGTGTCCTCCAGTAGCTGGCTGGGCAAATAAGCTGTGGCCCATCCAGACGGTGGAATATTATTCAGCACTAAAAAGAAGTGAGCTGTCAAGCCACAGGAAAACACAAAAGAGCTGGAAGTGCACATTGCTAAGTGAAAGAAGCCAGTCTGAAAGGTCTGTGCACAGTATGATCCCAACTCTGTGACATTCTGGAAAAGATAAAACTATGGAGACAGCAAGAGATTGGTGTTTGTCAGGGTTTGGGGGTCTGGTGGTAGAAGGAACATGGAGGATTTTTAGGACAGAGAAATCACTGTATGATGCTATAATGATGGACCCATGTCGTACATTTGCCTAAACAAATAGGATGTACAACACCAAGAGTGACCTATAACATAATGTAAACTAATAAACTGTGGACTCTGGGTGATAATGGTGTCCATGTGGGTTCACTGATTGTCGCAAATGTACCATCTGGTGGGGGACGTTGATAATGGGGGAGGTTGGGAAGGGGATAGGAGATGTATCAGAAGTCACTGTACCTTCGGCTTAATTTTTAATGTGAAACTCAAGCTGCTCTAAAAAAAATCAAGTGTAAATAAATAGTGAAAAAGAAACCATATTCAAGAAAAAGAGAGGGGAAGGTGCCTGTCTATCAGGGAATTATGGGAACTGTTTATTTCCCTTCTACTGTGAGCTCTGAGGTAGCAGGGCCACATGCCACAAACAACAGTCAAAGCAAACTAGCAAATGAAAGGCTGCCACTGCTGAGATAAGGAGATGGGTGTGGGTGGGCAAGTGCTATGTGCTGGCCTTCCTTCCCTTGTTGGTGCAGACACCTTGCCAGATGCTCTTAGGGAGGCCGATTCATACCCTTCCTGAACCCAACAGCCTTAATAAGCAACAAAATCACTCTACAGTCCAGCAAACTGGAGGCAGTGTGGAGTTCATCTAAATTGGACATCAGCTGAATAGTAAGATCAATAGTCTAAATAGTTTTACCAACTAAGACTTAAAACTTAAGGGAACCTTAGCTTCTTAAATTCTTAAATCTCAGAACCTCTGAAAGCAATAGGCTGTTTATGTACTTCAAGTTCACTTAAAGAACTTGACACCAAGTATGGTCAAAGCCTTTTCCAAAACACTGACAAACACCTGAGATGCACTGCTGACGAAGAGGGAAGAAGCAGAGCAGGAAAGAGAGGGCAAAACAAACACCACCACCAGAGCCCCAGTCGCCCAATTTAGACAGGAAGCGCCCTCCTTCCAGATTCTTGCAGGAGTCCTCCCTGGACTGGCTTTCCTGCAGATACAAGAATGCAGATGGCACCCCACAGTGAAGGTCCAGCAGGTCATCAGCTTGTTCTCTTTGTCAAACTGCCAGTGCCTTCCAGGTTCTGTCATGTGGATGGTCCTTCCCCATTGATAGTGGGAGTGGGGTTCTTGAGGTATCACTGGAATGAGCATTTCCGTGGCCCCGTAGTAGGATAAGATGTGGTAGAAGGCTTTATTTGCATGGAATTACATCCTTGGGTTTCCAAAGTCTCATTGCCCTTAATCCAGTCTCAGAACATGTATAAGCAAAGCCAGCATACAGTTTCCTTTCCAGTTGGAACTGAGTCCAGTACAGCATCAGGCTACTGCAGTCCATTAGTCCATTGTTCAAGGTCCACAGAGCAGTGAGTCATGTGGGCGAATGCAGGAGAGCAAGAGAGCGCATCCCCTGCAGCAAGAGAACCAGGAGCCCAGAGAGCAAGACAGCAGGAGAGGGAACTCCTTTGTTTAGGAGATTAAATATCTCAAATCTTCCCCTGCTTGCAGTGGCCAGGCCTGCTCTGGCCAATGATGTGTTCCCAGGTGTGACTGACAGGAAAGTACCTTCCCTAGGTCACCTAGACTGTGCTGGGCATGCATCTATTTCCCTCTGCCAACCCCTTCCCCCAGGGAACTGTGGGTACTAGACCAGTGGTTCCCTGGGGAGTGTTAAACTGCAGCTTCCTGTCAATGTTACACAGATGGCGTTGCCCATAACATTTGGTCTTCCCTTTGTCCCTTTCCCATCACCAATAACCAGCTTAATTACAGTGGTATCAAGAGCAGAACAAGCCACTAAGCCTCTCAGACAGGACTTTGCCAAGATAGGCCAACTACCCTCAAAGATGAGGGCCCCATATTTATAACTTGCTGATAACTTACTGTAACGGGGAGACCTGTAGTTTGACTGTTTTCAGGGGACACCTAAATTACTATGAAATTGCCTTAGATTTCAAACTCCAGATGAGATGGAGCGGGAATCTGCAGTTCTGCCGCTTGCTAACCAATGAAACATCAGCTGAGTGCTCCTTGCCAAGGCACCGCTCTGAGCGCTTCACTTGGATTAACCACTTAGTCTTCAAAGAGACCATGTGAGATGGGACCAAGGAACAGAGAGAATAAGCAACATGCTTGTTAGGTCGCCAAAGGAGGAACACACGAGGCCAGAGTGGGGAGGGATCACGGATTTACTCCATCATCCACACCCCAGGGGGCAAAGCCTGGATGGCTCCAGCACCCAGTGAGGGCAGTCAGCGGCTTTTAAAGGACTTTTGGCAGGATTTTTCTGGGCGGAGACTTCTTTATGCATACCCACACCCAGAGGGGAGAGAATGGAATGTGATCACTGCAAGTGTGATGTGGTCTTCAGCACAGGGAATGTCCATAGTGAAGTGACCTGAAAAGCCAGTTCCCCTGGAAGGGTATCAACTTAATTGCTCCATCAAACCTAACAATGCTCAGCACAGCCGGTCAGATGCAGAACTGGGGCTAAATAGCTGGAGTCTGCACTCTTCATCACTTTGCTGGTGAGTATTACCTTTTTAAGTATCAGCCACTATAAGAACTACCTTTTACTGTGACCCATATTAAGATGTATGTTCTATAACACATATATGTAATTGAAACCACTAATATTTCCTGTTATATTTTATTGTTTGAAACCACAGATCACTCCCCACCAAACTGACTTTAGGATCCATGGAGATTCGTGAGCAGAAGTTTGACAAGCAGGACCCACATTCCCTCCCACAGCCAGAGGAATTCTGTGAGGATAAAATACGGTGATGGGTGCCAAACACTGAGCAGAGTGCCTGGCGCACACTGTGGGCTCCATACAGAGTGGGGATTATTGTTGACCTTGTAAACAGACTGTAGTTACGGGAGGCAGGGACACGGAGGGGGAAACCCTAACTGGGCCAGAGTTGAATTTCTTGCCAGTTAGCAGTGAGACTGGGAATTCCCCTGTATTTTTAACTTGTATTATCATGGAAATCACTTCAGGAAGAGAGCTGGCTGGCACTCCATCTGTTTCCCCTTCTGCACTGGAAGGGGTAGGTTACAGGCTGCTAGCCTCCTGGCTGAGACCCTAGGGAAGCAGTTTATTGATTTATGTTTACATCTAACACTGGACACTATCCACTATTCAGGTTTGGTCTTCATAGACAGGTCCAGCTGGGAGAAGACACGTTTCCTATTGATGCTTTATAAATTACCACTAATTCAGTGGCTTAAGACAACACACCTTTATTATCTTGCAAAGCATTGTCTTCTAGAGGTCAGTGTGGGAGCCCCTTTCATGTTCCGTGTGGTTCAGGGCTCCCGTTCAGGGTTCGGGTTCTGGAGAAGGCCGCACACAAAATGAAGAGAGAGATTAGAAGAGAATTAATTTGGAAATTGGGGGACCAGGCGGGAGCCCACCTCTAGTGGGAGAGACTGCCACTGCTCTGGCCTTGCTCATCGCTTTTTATTCAGGCTATGGGAAATACCCATATCCTTTAGGCAGGAAATTCCAAGCAAGAATTTACATTTGATTAACAGGAGGAGGTTGCTTTAACTAACAATGTTTCAACTTAAACAATGGGTGCATAGCTCTGACCTTTCAGAGCAATTAACGTTGGTGAAAATGATCGGTTTCCAGCAGGTCAGAAGTCTGAACTGAGTCTCACTGGACTAAAAGCAAGGTGCTGGCAGAACTGCATTCCTTTCTGGAGGCTTGAGGAGGACCCATTTCCTCCCCTTTTCCAGCTTCTGCCTCCAGACCTCTCCCTCCTCCTCCCAAGCCTGCAGCAGCTGGTTGAAGCCTTCTCACACCCATCCCTCTGACTGGGTCACTGACTCAGTCACCTGGCCTGACTGCCTCCTCCA
Source organism: Murina feae (assembly GCA_004026665.1). NCBI lineage: Eukaryota > Metazoa > Chordata > Mammalia > Chiroptera > Vespertilionidae > Murina > Murina feae. The sequence continues at coordinate 16,403 of PVJC01024699.1, read as the reverse complement.
TCTGCTGAGGACCATGTGATGACCTGGGGTCTACCTGCATACCCAGATAGTCTGTGTTCAGATCCTGGATATAATCACGCCCACAAAGTCCCATTTTTCCTGTAAGGTCACACTCCAAGCTCCAGGGATTAGAACTCGGACCTTTGGAGGGGAAAGCCAGAAGACAAGCCACACAACAGTGCCTAGAGCAGCAAGACGACACGTGACATCACCAAGCACTTGCTGTGCGGGGACTGTGCCTAGTGTTCTGCTTGACGTGTTTCTTGCTGAGAACCTGAGGCTCTGGAAGATAATGCTGACTGCAAAGGTCACACTGACAGCACCAGAGCTGCCTGTCTTCAAGGTTTTGCCCTCAAGCACGAATGTGTGAATTCAGTGGTTGCAGCTTCTCCCCATCACAGACTCACTTTACTCTCTTCCCCAGGAACCTTATCTTGAAAGATTTTGTATGTGAATTTTTTCATTAATGAAAGCAAATTTATAGTTGTAATGTCTGAGAACTTTGAGCTAACCTCTTTGTCTCTTTTCAGATTTATATAGCTTTAGTCACAATGATGCAACTTAATATTTTATTTAATGTATTTTGGCATCATTTTGGAATAATGAAAACAGGAGCTCACATAACCCTGTTCACAGATGCCTATGAGTCCAGAGCAGAAGGGAATCAATGAGTGAGGCAGTCAGGAGAAATGGATCTGACTCAATCTCAAAGAAACAGAGATTTGGGACAGACCAAAGAATGAAGAACATGAATGACACCCAGGGAGTGGTTTCAGGGTGCAACACAGGAACCTGCTAGAGAAAACAGGAACAATGACTAAGACCAGATAATGCACAGAGGCTTGGAAACAGGCCCACGGGTTAAATCGCCCAGGCAGGAAGGGTGCTGCTAGACTTGGGGAGGCACGTCAGCTAGAACAAGGACAGGAGGAGTGAGAAAGGAACCTTGTAACTCACGTCTGGGAGGGAAACCTTCATGGAGACTAACTTCACTATATTCCCTTTTGATTTTTCTAAATTTTATACAATACACATGCATGTAAGTGTCCAAGCGTTCACCCAGCGGGGAAAGCCATAAATCATGCCCCCACCCCAGGTGCAGCCCGACCGCCCCGACCATAAACAGCAATAATGATGGATTCCTGAAACAATGCTGAGATCCTGAAACTGCTTGCTCAACCATAGCCCCCTGGCGCCAGCAACGCCCGGGGGTCTTGGGCAAGGCTGGAAAGTTACAGTCTGCAAACCATGGACCACTCCCTCATACCAAACCCCTCTCCTCACCTACCTGCCCCAGGCCTTAAAAGCGCGACCCGGCTTGGTCCCGCAAGGCTCCACCGGCTCTCTCCCTTCCCGAGGCCGGTGAACTCACCCGTTTGCTCCCTAATAAAGTCTGGCTGATTTTTCATTTGGCTCAGTCTTTAATCCTTTGACAGCTTAATTAAACAATAAGATAAGGTGACCAGACTTTAACATTGGTAAAGCGGGACACCATTGACCAGGGTGGGGGGGGGGGTGTTCTTTTTTTATTATTATTACTTAAAATATTACAAAGAGTAGTACATATGTCTCTTTTCCTTCCCCCCTTGACCTTCCCCCGTCCTCCCCTACCTCGACCAGGGCAGATTGGGAGGGTTCTTGATTAAAAATTTGGTCTATATGGAGCAACAAAAATTTTCATAGAATGCAAAAATAGTATTGTAATATATTTTTTTAATTTCAACATAAGTACAATTTACAAATATAATAAATAAAAAAATTATGTATAGTATTATTTTATTCTTTGGCATATTTCTCATTTGAGTGAATTTTTTCTAGAGATTGCTGTTGTTGTTTAAAAGGTCATGAAATTTTTCACAAGAATTTGTGAAATTATATTTCACACATAAAATGGCTTTCAAACTCTCAACACTTAATTGTGATTTTTCTGATGTCCACACTTTAGTTCCTGGTAAGGACAGCGTGCTATTATTTTAATTTTAATTTTAATCCTATATTTCTTTCTAAATAATAACAATACTAACTTGTATTATTTTTCCTCTGAATTTGCCATAATGTAAGTCATAAGTGTCACTTTCAAGGCCGGCACTAGACTTTTTGCCGCCACTATAAAATATAAATAATGAGTACTGTCTGCTAAATTCAAGAAAATTTATGTATTTATGAAATAAATAAATAAATTACTTACCTAAATTATCTGAATAGCTGATTTGTAATGACATCACTTGTTTACCTAGCTTACTAGCACGCAGTATGATGTGTATCGTCTGAGAGACAGTTACAAAATGTTTTCGTCGTTGCCAATCCCAAAAAATGCCATTGTTCATTAAGTCCAAACAATGGTGGTCGAATTCTAACAACTGATCAACAATGCGAACTTTGATAAGCAGTTCTCAATAATCAGTTCTCAACAATTATTTGTTATTATTAAATTTTAACATTATAAAATTAACAAAAATAATATAAAACTCATATCCTGGCTAAATAGCCACATGGCCACCAAAAACCATATATTCCTTTCCCGTTCTCCCGCCGTTCCCTAGCTTGTTGTGCATTCTTTCCAAAAATAGGGACTTTTTAAAAACACCACAGGACGCGGGACAAATTGTTAAAAATCGGGACTGTCCCACCAAAAGCAGGATGTCTGGTCAGCTTAATGTAAGAGATAGATACATGCATGTAATGTATAATATATAAATTATGTGTAACATATAGATACAACCATATAATGTATGCATGTAATATATGCCTATGATATATAGATAGATGCATATAATATGTAGATACACATGTAATATGCTATCCATACAAGTAAAATAGAGATATATGACATATCAAATATCTACAATATATAGGCATGTGTAAAATATAGATATATATATGTACTGTATCATACATGCATGCAAAATATAATGCATAAATATAATAACCTGTTATATATTGCATGCAACATATAGATGCAAGCCTGTAATGTGTTTTATGTGCCTGTAATATATAGATACATGCATGTAGCATAGATACATACACATAATATATATTATGTAAGGCATAGATACATTTACATAATATATACATGTACATAAGACTATCTTTACTGACCCAAGTACCTTACTTAAATAAACTAGGCATCTATTCTAGGCACACATAGGAGCTAGGATAAATCTCCTCCCTTCTGCTCACCCCCAAGCTAGTTCAGCAATTTTCTCACTGTCTTGAAAAATCCCACCTTTGCTCAACCTACTTCGTGCTAAGCATCAAGAGCCTGACGCCAAGCAAGTCACTTTCCTTTTATACATCTGCCCAGCGTGGCTGAGAACCCACAATAGAACTGATCAGAAGGCTCACAGGACACCGTCACTCAACCCCGGGAACCCATGATCAGCTGCAGAGTCACATGCCACCCAGCCCAGCCCAGGGCCCTGGCTCAGACAATGCCTGCCAGAGGACCTCATTGCCACCCCAGGCTCATTCCCACACCACCACTGGGATGGCAGCAGTGTTTGCCTTTTCAATTAGCACACAACTCCAAGGGGATTTCTATCTCATAGATCAACAGGGATCTATTGCTGTCCACCTGGCTTGTTTTTAAGAGCTGGCTAATGAGACAGCTCCCCCAGGCTTCTGTGGGCGCTGTTGGATCTCCGCACTGCCTGAGCATTAAGGCGTGCTCTCTCTGTGGCACTGGAAATTCGAAAGTCAAAGCGAGCATCCCATAGGCCTGGGCAGCCAGCCTGTGGCGTTAGTGCCACAAAAGGAGGCTCTGGGATTCCTCCCCAGCTGCGACGTGCAGGGAGAGCTGCATTTTGAAAGAACTCCTTGATCAGGCTGTGACTTCACTGCATTCAAAGTCATCGTGTTAAGCACTTGTTTCGAGTTTAGATGTTATACATGAGGTTATTTAAAAAAGAACAAGTTACAGCAGGCAGAGGAGGGATAACAGATCAAAACTCACTGTGCGGCCAGATCCAAAAAGCCAGCTTGGTTACTCTTCACGCATTTTGCCAATGTCCATGTGTAAGATCACATGCTACATTGTGTGAATAAAAGTGTTATAGCAACTACCTGGTCTACCTGTCTTACTTATGTCAGTCAGTACAGAAATATTCCTTGTGCTCCTCACAGAAGAGTAATTTTAGAAACTATGTCAACAGAAAGTCATCCAAGGATGGAACAATTGCTAAGCCTCTAAAACCTGTCCTCTCCTCTTGGAACAGCCGGGAGGCAGGAAATACATTGCCTCTTTCTGTATGTGCCACACAACATTCACCCTCAAATGACACGAAACCAGGATAAAGAAAACCTTAGGGCAGAACCATGACTCAGAATTAAAATTAGTTCATTTGTCACATTGATGAAGCACTTCCAGGCGCGTCATCTCATTCATTCCCACTGTAACCCTCACGAACGAGGAAAGCGGATAGTACCGTGGGCACTGACATGGAGACTGCAACCAAGCAAGCCGCTGCCAACATGTTTAAATGAGTGACTGGGGCCAAGCACTGTGGAGACTACCAACTGCCATAGTATGGCACCTATTGGGGGTTGCCACCAGTGGTCTCTAAAGGCACGTTCTTGTGCTAGGATTCTGTCACCCTCTTAAAATGTGCCAGAAGTCTCTGGGAGCAGCTTTGCCCCAGTTGTCACACCAACAGCAATCCTCTGCCTTCACATCACCTCTTCCCATGTTTCCTAGGCATTTCCACTCTACAGAATAACTGTGAGTCCATTCTTCAGTCCCTGCCTCTCTAATCACCTCCACTCTTCAGCATGAACATCTCTTCAGTGTTTCAATTCAATACTTGTGTCCTACACGTATATAAAAGCTTCTTAATGACCACATGTCTTAATGACCACGTGGTTTATGCACCACTCGAGTCCATCACCTTATCGCAAAGCAAATATGAAGGATGTTGCAAATGTGTGCAACGCAGCTGTCCTGTTAGATGCCTGGGACCCACTTTCGCTGTAACTTGGGGAGACCACACCATGGATTCATGGACAAGGACTCTGGTTTACCCCCAGACCTAGCACCTCTCCCTGGAGCACTCAAGGCTAGTACTTTGTGCTTAGGCTCAGCTTCCCCACTGTTAAAACAAGAGCTGTTGTGGAGAAAAAACCTACCACCACCCACCATTCCAAATATTTCATCTTAGGAGGATAGTCATTTCGTTGGAATAATGCAGCCAGCCCTCACTGCACACCAGTCTCCCTCCACACCTGCCTGCACCCCATCCTAGGGGAAAAGGAGCATCTTACCTGACTTGTGAGCTTGGGGACATAGTGGCTCATCTCTTTCTCTTTTCTTTCTCTTTGGATTCGTCCTGTGTCCGAGAGAATGAGTGCTGCTCCTCCACGTAGCGCCCTGACGAGCAGCCTCCTCGGGGCAGGCGGGGTCTGTCCTGCCATTAGGTAGGTCAGGATTAGTGAGCCTACTTGCCAAAGCTCTAAGTCACATTCTTCACATTTCAGGAGGAAGTTCACATTGTGGTATCCATCTCCACTGCTCTTTTGCTCACTTTTCAGTTTCTGAACTTAGGATAAAGAATATCACTTTTTAGCCCCATCGTATCTCAACAGGGATAACAGTTACACCACAAGGTTGTCTTAATAATATGTATTTGGAAGAATATAAAACATTTGTATCTATAAGGAGTTAGTATTTCAATTTCATAGCCAGTTTTTAAGGATTTAGTCATTCGATTAGGTGACAGTTTTAACTAATTCTACTAAGAGGGATAAACTTAAGTTAATATCTAATTATGCTTGAAATAAAACTGCTGGAAACTGATTATTTTCACCAGCCTTAATTGCTCTGAAAGGTCAGAGCTATGCACCCATTGTTTAAGTTGAAACATTGTTAGTTAAAGTAAACCTCCACCTGTTAATTACATGTAAATTCTTGCTTGGAATTTCCTGCCTAAAGAATATGGGTGTAGCACTAGCCGGTTTGGCTCAGTGGATAGACCATCTGCCTGCAGGCTGAAAGGTCCCTGGTTAGATTCCAGTCAAGGGCATGTGCCTTGGTTGCGGGCACATCCCCAGTGGGAGGTGTACAGAAGGCAGCTGATCGATGTTTCTCTCTCATCGATGTTTCTAACCTTCTATCCTTCTCCCTGCCTCTCTGTAAAAAATCAATAAAAATGTATTTAAAATTTTTTTTAAAGAAAGGAATATGGATGTTTTCCCATAGCCTCAGTAAAAGCCTTGAGAAAAGCCAGAGCAGTGGCAGTCTCTCCCGCTAGAGGTGAGCTCCCACCTGATCCCCCAATTTCCAAATTAATTCTCTTCTAGTCTCTTTCTTCATTTTGTGTGCGGCCTTCTCCAGAACTCAAACCCTGAATGGGAACTCTGAACCACGTGGGATGTGAAAGGTGCTCCCACACCAAACATCTTCCATCCAATGTTGTCAGTTGTACATGGTTTACTTTTAAACATTTAATACAATTTTGATTTTCTAAGTAGGTGACAGAAAATATTACTGCACTGGATACAGTCTAGAGTTTAGAAAATTATTGGAATATTGGCTGCAAAGATTTTTTTTAAAAACCTGGTACTTTTTCATAACTTTACCTCTGTGAACTATGACATCCTTTGAACATGAACTTGTGTAGAGAGTCCCTGGGAAGGCACATGGGCATTTGTTTATTGTCAGCTGAATCCAGTGGCATTGGCAGAGCCATGTCCTGGAAGCACACCTTGCCAGAAACAGGAGTGTTGTCAGCCTGACCTTCAGCCTGGGTGCCAGGGTGTGGGTTTCATTATCTAAATCCAGCCAAGCACCAGGAATGAATATGACTTGGGCCCACCCAATAATGCACATCATCTCCTTTGTCTTGACCCTTAGTAAAACTTCCTGGGTTTTGCTGTATAAAATAAACACACTACATTGGCTCTGGGTCCCTGTCTCTCCATCAGAGGACAGTGGTCCCACTCAGTCCCAGCTCTCCCTATTGTATTTGTGTCTGTCGCTTTCATTTTCTCAATCCCCCATCGCCCCTACTCAGGAACCAGACTGCTCTCTAGCTGTGCTGGACGTGGAAAAGAGAGAAATATTTATAAACTTGTAACTTTGAAAAAACTAAAACTTGAAATGAACACACTTAATAATTCTGCATGCTTTTAACCTATGAACGGCAGTCTTCAGCTGGCCATACAGCATCCTCCCATGGGCTGCAGTGAAAATGGGTGCACTATCATCACGTTCACTCATTGCCTGGGCACTGGTAAACAAAACAGAGTTGGTCCTTGTCTTCATGGAGATCGCATTAGAAACTAAAGTATGGCCACATAGCTTTGATTTGCAAATCACTTTTCAATATTTCATAAGCCAACCTTGATAATTCTCACTAAACTAAAATTGGCAAGACCCCCAATACTTTATTTTGAGAAAGGAAATTAATATTGTGTATAGCCTTATACACAGTCCTGTTTAATCTCATAATAGCTTTAAAAAAGATGCTTTTTCACTATTTAATAGATGAAGGAAGTGAGTAAGCCTTGTCAAAATTACATAATTCCAACGAAGTCATGCACTGTGGTTACTGAAAGAGCAGACTTCTAACTCATGTGATCTGATTCCAAAGTCCCATAGTTTTATGCTAGAATGGTTCAGTTCATATCAATTATATATCCCAAGTCAAAATTGTTATTATGAGAAAGACTTTTAAAGAATAAAAATGATGTACATAACAACTTTAGTAAACTAGTAAACTATTACTAGACACATCAATACTTGGATTGCTACACTGAACTTCTTTAAACATACCCTTGCTCACGTGTACAATAACTCTTCATATAACAGTGTTGACCTGTATCATAATTCACACTCCATCTCTCCTAAGCCTCACTGCCTGAGTGCAATTGAACAGATTCAGGATGCAGCAACGGAATTTCCTTGGTTCAAATCCTGGCTCTGCCACAGAATAGCTGTGGGACCTTACACAAGTAATTAACATCGCTGTGCCTGTTTCTGCATCTGCAAACGATGACAGTAGCATCTAGTGCCTAGTGTTTTAGTATTAAATGACCGAGATGCAGATATGAGGGCTCTTGGCTGGGCAATAACTGCTCCATGAACCTGCTAGTGTCCTCTAACCAAAGACCACCGGGGGGCACATCTGCCGCTCTAGAAAGCTGCTTCCCTGTCTCACTGTAAGGAGAAAGGTGCACCGTGGGGGAGCATGGGGTGTCTCAGTAAAAGGCTAATAGGAATAACTTACTACAGGATAGAGCTTGTCTTAGGTAATTTGGGAGCATTCAAGGAAATTGGGGATTTTCCCTGCACTGAATGCTGTCCAGAAGGAGAGGAAATTCTCTCTGGGTATCTTAATTCTTACCTGGGCTACGAGAGAAGTGAAATCAAGCTAACGCTGCAATTGGTAAAGAAGCAGCAGGTTCTCATTGTTAGCCAGGAAAGGGTGATGTGTGCTCATTTTGGGTTTTGGACTACTTCTTATTTGTCTTTTCAGATGTGATCATGAAGTGGCCTCATTTTTTTCTTGCTCCATGGCCATCACAAAGTGGTCTTGTCTGAGGCTGGTATTCTCTGACCATGTTTATATTCAACAGTACTTCATAGATTCGCAGTGAGTGATAGGCACGCGCCCAGCTGAGAGAGACTGTGTTCTTCCTTCTTAGTAAAGTAGATAAGAATTGTTATTATTTACTTTTACAGTCATTGTATATCTTGAGCCACTCAGAACAATCCAGGAGGTAAACAGGCCATAGGCCCACATGGCACAGACCTAGGGCCCCATTCATAATGTTCTCCACGGGAAAGTCACTCCCAGTGTGAGAGTGATTCCTGGAGTTGTTCAACAAGGCTGCAGCGGCAGGGAAGGCATTGCCATTTCGCTTCCGGAGAGTTCCTTGTCTCCCAACAAACCTTCAAGTGCTCTCTGGCCCCTGTTCAGCTACTGACATGGGAGCCCTGATTCAGTCATAGTTTCCACACCTTTTGCCCTCTTATAACCTGGTAGCCTGGGCAGTGCTGCCTCTTCCACAGCTTTGTCTGTGTTTGCCCAAAACAGGACACTACAGAGAGTGTTGAACCTCTTTCACACAGTCACTTCAAAGCAAAAAAAAGTATGTGTGTTTTGCTTTAAAACGTTAATATACCTTATTATTTTACTCAAAATATTCTGCTAAATTCAGGGGCTGAAAGTTTTAAATGCAGACTGAGCAACTAGTAGCATAGCTTTCCACACTCTTGAAAACCTGCCAAGTAAAATGTCAAAGGAAAGTGGAATTTCCCATGAAATACCTACTAATAATAAATGTTTGCCCAGCACCATCTTTTTGTAGCTGGGAAATTCCCTCTGGCTAGTAAACTTCTCTCCTGAGACGTTATATAAAGTGAAACTAAAAGTGAAATACCCCGCTGATAATTGCAAGCAGTTCCCAGAAAGAATATGGGCTTTGATTCAAACAGATTGGCTCAGGAACCCCCTCTCTGTAATTCACAAACTGTGACTGGGCACTCTACTCCACCTCTTTCATTACATCACCCGCATGTTTCCTCCTCTAGCACCCGAGCGCCCTGCATTCCCCTGCCAGGGCACACAAGACTGTAATTGCATGTTTCAGGTCTCTCTCCCTTGAACACTAACAGCAGGGACCATGTGTAATTTGTTAGCCTTGTATTTCTAGCGCCTAGTGTTATGGTACATAAAACATTTGTTCTTTATTTGTTGCCTTAGGGGAGGTGGACTGGGGATCTGGAGAATCTGGAAGGCTTTCTTTCCATTTTCATATGTTTTTATAATTCTTGAATGTTTTTCCATGCCAATTTGGTACCTGTGCTTCTTTAAAATTAAAAATCACATTTATACAAAAGGAAGAAAATGTTTCTTATGCATAAAAAAGCTAATAAATATTTAGTAGTGAAATAATAGGCTCCTGATCGATCCAGCTTCCTTTTTCTTTTTTTTTAAGCATGGGATCAAAATAGTTGACTTTAAGGCAAATTGTTTTCTCCTTCTTCTTCTACATAATAAACCATATGTATAATTTGAGGACTAACATTTAACTTCATTTGAATGTAATTTTTCTTTTCTTATGAAAAAGGGATAGTCAGCTAGGTGTGTCTTAGATTCAGAACATCCCAGTGTGAGGTTAGATGGAGGAAAACAGCAAAGGAGCAAGATTCCTTGGGCCTTTTGTTTCTCGATCTAGTCAGCCCATCAGAGTTTTAAAAATAAACTATCCTTTATCTTCTTCTCTGTGTGTATAGATCTATCTGGGACCTACTTCATGGAACAGGGGGCCTATGGGTCATGGCATGATGTAACTAACCCTGAGTCCCATGGCCTAATGCCATCAAATACCACCAAAATCCTTACCCCATTCACTCCACTCTGAACTTTTAGCAAGCAAGTTTTCCTGCATCGAATACTTCCAAAGACTGTAGCTGCTGATCATCATACTCTGAATGACCACAAGAAATCCGTCAGCTCTTCCAAAGGACTTCCATTTCTGAGCCACACAATGCAGGACACGTTGAAGTGAAAAGATCTGAGTCAGAATTTATGTACCAATTGAATGTTTTCTACTAGTTTATGCTCTATATTTCTCATTTCAAAGGCTTATCAATATGACTGGTTTTAATGGGAAAATAAAATGAGAATTTGACTAGGCTATAATCTAACAGGTGAAGGGAAAATTTCCTGAGATTTTATAATCTAAGTGAAAAATAATTTCTAGATTCTAATTTATCTGGTTAATTAATGAAGAGAGGTCTGTCTCTAGTAGTTACCTTTAGATTCTGAACTTATTCTGATCTACATTTTTGTTGAGTTGAAAACATAGAAGGGAAAGCAAGTAATATCTACTGTGGGTATGTCATCTACTAAACACCACACATACATTACCTTATTTCATAGTTACAATGTTAGTTCAAGCAATACTTTCACAGGATAAAATAAGGCTCAAACATATGAAGCAGCTGCCCAAGATACACAGTTCATATGTCAGAAAGCAGAGAATGGAAGTCAGCTCTATATTCTTCCAAACATCGTACTTCCTGGAAAAGACAGCCAATATAGCAAAATGAAGACTTAAGAGATTCATGAAAGACTAGAAGAATGGAGCTACATAGATATGAAAAAAGTTAACATGATTAAGTTCAAAATTGAATTAGGCCTATAGGTGAGATATTACTACACACTTACTAGATAGCTAAATAGTAGCAATACTAAATGCTGATAGGATGCAGACAGATAGAGCCTCTCATATATTGCTGGGTGGAATATAAAATAACACAGTCACTCTGGAAAATGGTATGGCAGTCTCTTCAGAATGCTAAACATGCCCTTACTATTCAACCCAGCAATTATACTCCCGGGCATCTGTCTTATAAATGAAACTGTATGTCTGCACAAAAACCTGCACACAATTGTTCTAACAGCTTTATTTATAACTAGAGGCCCAGTGCACAAAATTCATGTATGGGGGGGTACCCCAGCCTGGCCTGCACCCTGTCCAATCCAGGACCCCTCTGAGGATGTCCGACTGCCAGTTTAGACCCAATCCCTGCAGGATGTAGCCTAAACCAACAGTCGGACATTCCTCTCAAAATCTGGCACTGCTGGCTCCTAACCGCTCACCTGCCTGCCAGCCTGATCTCCCTAAATGCTCTCTCCTGCTGGCCTGATGGCCCCTAACCACCTCTGCCTCAGCCCCGCCACCATGGCTTTATCTGGAAGGATGTACAGAAGATGCCCGGTCTAATTAGCATATTACCCTTTTATTAGTATAGACTAGAGGCCCGGTGCACAAAAATTTGTGCATTTGGGGGGGGGGTCCCTCAGCCCAGCCTGTGCCCTCTTGCAGTCTGGGATCCCTAAGGGAATGTCTACTTGCTGGTTTAGGCCTGCTCCCCAGTGATCAGGCCTAAGCTGGCAGTCAGACATCCCTCTGGCAGCCTGGGAGCCCTTGGGGTATGTCCACTTGCCAGTGGAGAGCAGGCCTAAGCTGCAGTCGGACATCCTTAGTGCTGCTGAGGAGGCAGGAGAGGCTCCCACCACCACAGCTGTACTGGCAGCTGGCAGCCTGGCTTGTGGCTGAACAGAGTTCCCCCTGTGGGAGTGCACTGACCACCAGGGGCAGCTCTTGCATTGAAGATCTGCCCCCTGGTGGTCAGTGTATGTCACAGTGACCAGTCATTCCCAGTGGTTCTGCTGTTAGGGTCAATTTGCATATTACCCTTTTATTATATAGGATAGTTAAAACCTACAAACAACTAAAATGTCCTTCAATAGGTGAGTGGTTAAACAACCTTGGTGTAGCCTATCCTGAAATACTATGCTGCAATAATAATAAAAAAAGAATCAATTACTGATACAAGATACAACTTTGGTGGACCACAGGGACATTATGCTGAGTGAACAAAGCCAACCTCCAAAAATCACACACTTTCACTAACATAACATTCTTGAAATGACAAAATTATAGAGATGGAAAACAGATCAGGGGTCAGGGATGGCGGGGGGTAATGACTGTTAAGGGGTAGAATAAGGGAGATATCTATGGTGAGAGACTAGTTCTGTATCTTGACTGAGGTTCAAGAATCTATGATCATGACAAAATGAATGGTGCAATGTACATGCATTGGATGAATGTAAAATTGCTGATTTTGATATTAGCTTTTTGAATTCCTGTTTTATCTATTATCTCCAAATGGAAAAAAAATTGTATCTTAGGTGTTTAAAAAAAATGTACCTTGGGTGTTTTAGTTTCCTGGTCCTGCCATAAAAAAGAACCACAAGCTTGGTAGCTCAAACCACAGATATGTATTATCTCCCATTTTAGGAGGCTCGAAGTTCAAAATCAAGATGTTAAAAGTGTTGGTTACTTCAGAGGGCAGTGAGAAAGAACTTATTCCATTCCTCTCCCCAAGTTCCTGGTAGCCTTATGCATTTCTTGGCTTGTAGATGGCTTTCTCCCTGTATCTTCACAATATCTTCCCTTTATCCACATGTGTCTCTTGTCCAAATTTCCCCTTCTTATAAGGAAACCAGGCATATTGGATTGGGCCCATCCTAATGACCTCATCTTAATCAGTAGCAAAGACCCAGTTTCCAAATCCAGTCACATTCACATATACTGGGGGTTAGGGACTTCAGCTTGGGAGTATACAATTCAACCCATAATACTCAGTCTAAAAGTCAACTGCACAAGTACAGGAGAGAAAACCTCATTTAAAGGCAGTTTATAGCCCTAACTGGTTGGCTCAGTAGATAGAGCGTTGGCCCCTGGACTGAAGGGCCCCCGAGTTCCATTCCGGTCAAGGACATGTACCTTGGTTGTGGGCACATCCCTAGTAGGGGGGTGCAGGAGGCAGCTGATCGATGTTTCTCTCTTATCAATGTTTCTAACTCTCTATCCCGCTCCCTTCCTCTCTGTAAAAAATCAATAAAATATATATTTTTAAAAAAATAAGGGCAGTTTATTTTTTTTTAAAAAAAAGGAAAAAGAAAAGGAATAGTTAACAAAAATATCTAGTTTTATTTCACCACAGGCTCAACCTAAATTAATAGTTTAAAAAGACTGCTTAAAAAATGAATACTGTCTTTCAGGGTACTAACAGATTCAGATCAGAGGCAGGCATAGTCACTCTTCCTCCCACCTATCCAATCTCACATCAAATTTTCCAATCTGTTTGGATGTAGGGAAATACTGAGAAAGTAAAAGTGGATTTACAAGAGGACTTCGGAGTCTGAAGTAACTGAAGATACTGAAGACTAAAAATGACAATCTGTCTTCAAAGTAGTCACCTTTCAAATCCTTGATACCACCTTAAAGTGATATCTTCTTTTGTTTGTTCAGAGAACAGCAAAGCTTAAATTGTCTAGATAGAATTGGACTTATTCAATGTAACACAAGCAGGTAATATCAAGAATAAAAGGACTTCCTAAAACTTAGAGAAATTCAACAATAGAAATCTCTAACCAATGAAAATGCCCAGCTCAAGCCCTAGCCAGTTTGACTTGGTGGATAGAGTGTCGGCCTGGGAATGAAAGGTCCCAGGTTTGATTACAGTCAAGAGCACATGCTCAGGATGTGGGGGCTCGATCCCCAGTGGCAGACTTGTAGGAGGCAGCCGATCCATGATTCTCTCTCATCATGGATGATTCTCTCTCTCCCACTTCCTTCCTCTCTGAAATCAATAAAAATTAAAAAAGGAAAAAAAAGAAAATGCCCAGCTCAAAATGCAGTGCATCCCCTATAGCCAGGCATGCTCAGTGAGGTCGGTGCCTGACCTTTGTCAGGTGTTCTAGCATTAGTTGTGAGAGTGTGCTTAGCATCTCCACCTTTTGTTCTCCCTTTCAGTACTTTTCACAGAAAGATGTTAGTTTAACCTCCTTGGGAATTTTTTTTAATCCTCACCTAAGGATATGCTTACTGATTTTAGAGAGAGGAGCAAGGGATTGGGGGGGGGGGGGCAAGAGAGGGAGAAAGAGAGAGAAACATCTATGTGAGAAAGAACATCAATTGATTGCCTTCTGTACATGCCCCAAATGGTGATTAAGCCCAAAAGCTAGGTATGTGCCCTGACCAGGGATCAAACTCAAACCTTCCGTTACACAGGACAATGTTCCAACCAACCGAGTCACACAGGCCAGGGCTTGCGAATTTTTTAAAAATAATTTCACCATTTTCTAAATACTAAAGGATAAAGATGCAACTTTAGATTGAAATATATTTGAGCCCTGGCCAGTGTTGGTAAGTGGTTAGAGCATGGGCCCTGCCCACCAAAGGGTTGAGGGTTCCATTCCTGGTCAAGGGCACATACCTGTATTGAGGGTTTAATCCTCAATCCTGGTTGGGGCATGTGTCGGAGGTAACTAATTTATGTGGAGGCAACCAATCGATGAGTCTTTCTCACATCAATAGTTTCTGCTGTTTCTCTGTCTTTTTCTTCTTCTTTCCCCCACTCCCTCCCTTCCACTCTCTCTAAAAATCAATGGGAAAAAAATATCCTCTTGTGAGGATTAACAAAAGAAAAAGAAAAAAACGTTTGAGAAGTGTTCTGTATTTTGATTTTAATATTATCTTTACTGGTAATTCAATTGTGAGAAATATTTACTTTTCCAACTAACATCTGAAGAATTCATTTAGTTTAATTATCAGAAAAAGCATCATATTATCAATCAGTTTTTAAATAGCATCATGTTTAATCTCAGGTCTGAACATAATTCGAATGGTTAAGCGAGAAACATTATTGTGCTCATTAACTGCAAAAATGTGTACTTCTCTGGCTCTTCATAACAATAGACTCCATGTCATCAAATATAGCAAATATTTTTTAGATTGTTTCTTGGGCAAAAGATAACTGTGCCCCAAATGTTAATTTTTCCCATGCAGAACATTCATTACAATGCAATTACCAGAGGCCCAGTGCACGAATTTGTGCACCAGTGGAGTCCCTAGGCCTGGCCTGTGGGATCGGGCCAAAACCAGCTCTCCAGCATCTCCCGAGGGATCCCAGATTGCATGAGGGCACAGGCCAGGCCAAGGGGCCCCACCAGTGCATGATCAGGACCCAGGAAGGACATGGGAGGTTGGCCAGCCAGGGAGGGACCACGGGAGGACTCCAGTGTGTGTCCGGCCCATCTCACTCAGTCCTGATCAGCCGGACCTCAGCAGCAAGCTAACCTACCAGTTGGAGCGTCTACCCCCTGGTGGTCAGTGCATGCCATAGCAAGCAGTAGAGCAACCTTAGCATATCGTTAGCATATTACACTTTGATTGGTTGAATGGACAACCAGATGACTGGACACTTAGCATATTAGGCTTTTATTATATAGGATAGAGGCTTCGCCAGTGTTTGTTTTTAAAACTTACTAGATGCTTTTGGACTAAAAATACAAAAATTAGAATATGTTTTAAATTCTTGGACTTTTAGGCAGTTTCTTTTTCAACTTTTCAGTCTTGTTTCTAAATTGAAGAGATAAGAGATTTCAAGCTACTATTTCCTGAAATAGCACATGGAAAAACAAATCAATGATTTTACAAGATTTTCATGTTATCCTAATTTGCATAATTATTTTCATTATTTTTTTCTCAGTCAATTGATATAGTTCAGTATTTTTAAGCTTTTTATCTTCAGCCAATTGATTATGGGAATTAAACTATATAACTAATAATGTATATTTTTAAAACTGTATAATGGTAAAAACCATCATGAAAGGTAAAGATTTGAGGTTATGGTAGATAAACTAAAGATGGTTCTTCCATCCTGGGGTTCCTTCACCCACATTGTACTAGTCCTTTATCTTTCTCTTTGTTGACTTGCTCTCATGTTTGTCAGAGCACATCCTCTAGTACAGTGGTTCTCAACCTGTGGGTCAAGACCCCTTTGGTGGTCAAACGACCCTTTCACAGGGGTCGCCTCAGACCATTAC
>PVJC01024698.1:0-25349 GCA_004026665.1 Murina feae | reverse complement strand
TATACACATACATATATTTAATTTCAACATAAGTACAATTTACAAATATAATAAATTAAAAAGTTATGTATAGTATTATTTTATTCTTTGGCGTATTTCTCATTTGAGTGAATTTTTTTAGTAGATTGCTGTCGTTTAAAAGGACGTGAAATTTTTCACAAAAATTTGTTAAATTATATTTCACATACAAAATGGCTTTCAAAGTCTCAACACTTAATTGTAATTTTTCTGATGTCCACATTTTATTTACCATAGAAAAAATGTGCTCAGTCGCAACATTAGTTCCTGGTAAGGACAGCGTGTTATTATTTTAATTTTAATTTTAATCCTATATTTCTTTCTAAATAATAACAATACTAACTTGTATTATTTTTCCTCTGAATTTGCTGTAACATAAGTCGTAAGTGTCACTTTCAAGGCCGGCGCTAGACTTTTTGCCGCCACTATAAAATATAAATAATACGAGTACTGTCTGCTAAATTCAAGAAATATGTATTTATGAAATAAATACATTACTTACCTAAATTATCTGAATAGCTGATTGGTAATGACATCACTTGTTTAACTAGCTTACTAGCACGCAGTACGATGTGTATCGTCTGAGAGACAGTTACAAAACGTTTTCGTCGTTGCCAATCCCCAAAAATGCCACTGTTCATTAAGTCCAAACAATGGTGGTCGAATTCTAACAACTGATCAACAATTCGAACTTTGATAAGCAGTTCTTGATAATCAGTTCTCAACAATTATTTGTTATTATTAAAGTTTAACATTATTAAATTAACAAAAGTAATGTAAAACTCATATCCTGGTCATATAGCCACATGGCCGCGGAAAACCATATATTCCCTTCCCGTTCTGCCGTTCCCTAGCTTGTCGCACATTCTTTCCAAAAATCGGGACTTCTTTAAAACACCGCAGGACGCGGGACAATTTGTTAAAAATCGGGACTGTCCTGCCAAAAGTGGGACGTCTGGTCACCTTAGAAGAGGCAAAAACATGCAGATGTGACTGCTATACAAGTTGGAAAGAGGAAGGCTTGAATGATTGCAGACTAAGGAGGAGCATGCCTGAGAGGCCCTAATTCATGTAACAGGGTGTGGAGTGGAGTACGATATCTGACTGAGTGAACTTGTGAGCTCTCTGCAACAACCACAGGTTAAGAAAATGTTTGACTCTCAATACATAGATAATCCTCTATCTGAAATACGGGTTCAAAGATGTGAGCAAAGTTGTACTCTTTAATTGCACTTAATCTGTTAATAAGCAGAGCCCACCAACCCTTACTCCTTCCAACCCTAATCGATACTGCACCGATACAACCCACACATTCTCTACAGTTCAAAACAAAGCAGAGGGAGCTCCCTCTAGCAAATACAAACATGGGCTATTGAAGGGGAAGGCATGGTTTGGCCTTTCCCACCCCCTATCTTGAAGTTCTATGTAGGAGGTCATCAAGTTGAGAATTTGGTGACTATGTCAAAACTTAGATAAGTAGAAGTAAAATTTGTCTTATCTGGGAATAGAAAAAGAGCCCAACCTGTGAAAAGGGACATTCTCATGACTTCTCAGTTCCTTTCTATCCTGCTAATTCACTTAGCAAACAGCTTCTAAGCTCCCCACACCAGGGTTAGTGAAATGAATGACAAGAACAGCTAGGAAATAAATATACATAGACACTAAAATGGACTTTTATTGGATTTTGTATGTGTAACTATGCTAGTAAAAAGAATTTTTTAAATGGGAAAGGTATTACATAAAGGAAGAAGTAATGAATAAATACATTTTAATTATATCACGCATGTCTACAAAAGAAGAAACAGCATACATTGTAATGAATAGTAACATTGCGTAACTAAAACTAAATAAATTTTAATGAAATCAAAACATTGACAAAAGGTAAAATTTAAGCAATTATCAAATTATCCTACTCGTGTAACATTTTACTTTCTAGACCCTCTCTTTAGTTTTAAAACAATTAAAAATTTGAAAGGAAAATACATTTATTTTTAAAGATATTATTCAAATAAATTATTTATTTTAAGCATGAACTAAAATTTGCACTTACCATACAAAAATATTTCAACTTGCAATGTGCACTCTGTTTTATTCTTTTTTAAGAGCCTTGGGGGTAAAACTAGACAATTAAATTAGAGCCAGGGAGTGGAAATTAGAACAGTCTAGCTAAGGAATTAGATTTTGTATGCTTTGCAGAAAGCATCCTTTGGAAGTCTCACAGTAGCTCACCAAACTCTTCAACTTTCTTTAGTTCACTCCTGCCCACATGTGTGAAGTATTCTAGGCCTTAAAAGGAGAATCCAGAGATGACTGAGGCACCCTGCCCTTGAGCTCAGTCTACCGGAGCCATGCTCCTGAACGTAAATATTCTGTGTTCTCCACTTTCCTCCAGCCACTCCCATGACCCTCATTACAGAATAGCTTTGACAAGCTCTTCTCTCACTGACAGGTTCAAGGTTAACTGGTCACAGATATGTAAACCATTCATTGGTTAGCTGGATCCTCTGAGGTGCCTTCTTCCTGTAGGAACTGGATGGTTCAGAATCTGTTGGCAGAAGTGATGATTTTTGAAAGTACTGATTGTTTGAATATGTGAACTGGTAATAGAAACAAGGCAGCCCAGAGTCACATGGTTCTGATTAGAGCATGTGAAGCAAAGGGGAGAGAAACATTCTACCTCACCCACTTACAGCTGAACTCCTATCAATGAGGAAAAGGCTTTGCTCTTCTGTTAATGACTTTTCCCTGGGGTTCTCATGTCTGCTCCTATTATAGGCATGGCTGCCACTCCAGCTGTCCTCCAAAGGCATAGAGACACAAGTTAGGTAGCTGAGCTAGGTCTTCCATGGCCCTCATGGGAATCAAGGACCAAAACTTGGATAAATCCTAGGCTCTACTTAGTCTTTATTACAAAATGAGCTGTGTGCTTTGCAGATACTGTAATTTAGTGTGGACCATTGAAGCCATTGCTCTTTTTTATTTAATTGTGAAGCATAGTAATCCCTTCTTTGGAAAACTGCTGTTTGAAACTGATGTTTGAACTACTCCGTTATTCTTAGTCTCTTATTCTATAGGTCAACTCTGTTATTTTTATACTGTAAAATAACCTTGCTTTTTGCTAGAATAGAAAAATAAACTTAATTGTC
The DNA here is from genome assembly GCA_004026665.1 of Murina feae. Taxonomy (NCBI): domain Eukaryota; kingdom Metazoa; phylum Chordata; class Mammalia; order Chiroptera; family Vespertilionidae; genus Murina; species Murina feae. The sequence continues at coordinate 22,185 of PVJC01024698.1, read as the reverse complement.
TGACCTTGCAAGCTAGCCATCTAACTGATACACTGATATTGATGCCAGGTGCCTGTATAGATATGTCACTCAAGGTTACAGGTGTCTGAATAGATATGCTATGGTACTCAAAGTTACAAGTTGTCTGTATGGATATGACAGGTGTTTGATTAGATACGATATGTACTCAAGGTTACAAGCTGTCTTACACAAAGAACTAGAAGGATCTAAAAAGGAAATACTCTCTCATCAATGTTTATAACTGTCTATCCCTCTCCCTTCCTTTCTGTACAAAATCAATAAGATGTATTTAAAAAAAAAAAAAAAGATGACTCCTAACTAATTGGCTCATTAGGTGTTTTGTCCAGCTCGCTGATTTGCGATACAACAATTGCTTCTGTTTGAAATTCAGAAAACATTCACTTTAGCCATGAAATAAGTATGACTTGTTTTACTCTGTTATGGAGCCAATTCTATTTCCCAATGCTTTATGTGTTAGGCTTGGTGGTCTTCACTGCCCTTTCGATCTACCTTCTTTGCTTTGGGGGCCATTCCCACAGCTTTTTATACATAAGTGGAAAATGCTTCTATCACATTCAAGGAAAAGAACATGCATCTTCAAATCCAGGCACTTAGCTCAGACATGGCAGGAGCTCAATAAGTACTGTGTGAATGAATAAGTCACTTTTTCTACCTTGGGAATCCACTTTGCAATATTCCATTTTTCAGATTAGGTGAATGTTTACAGAATTTTTCCTTTAGGATGGTCAGTGGCAGAGTGTAAAATGGAGCTAGAACAAATATTGTCTGTGATCTGTTCAACTCTCTTTGGATGTCTTCAATGCCCCACAGGCATTTGTATGTTTTCATCTAATGGCCTGTACCTGCATCTCGGCATATCATTGCCCTTGAGCCCCTTTGCCATCCCAGCAAAGACCCAAAAGTGCTTCAAGTTTCCACCCACCCCTACCCTGCCCAAGCAACCCTGAGCCAATGACTGAGGCTGGAGTCTGACGTGCTTCTCCCTTGCCAAGACTTGGGACATTGAGGTGAAGCGTATATTCCAAAGCTTCCTGACAGCATTGGGTTGAATTTAAGACTTTTCCCAAAATCACATTCTTATTTGTCTCTTCTTCCATTCCCTCACCAGTTTCTGCTAGGAACACTTCCATTACAAAATAAATTCATGTCTCGGTGTCTGTTTCTAACTTCAGAAAAGAACTAAGTGTTCTTAATATTTGTATTTCCCATAGATCTATGTAGGCACCATCAACACATTTCTTTTTGAAGGGGGCAGGGGGGAAACCACCTGCTATATATGAGCAGATTTCATCTTCTCATTCTCTCAACTTGATGTTATTCATTACTCTTACTTCAAAGCCTCCAGCTTCCAATCTCTTTATTTTATTTTAGTGTGTGTGTGTGTGTGTGTGTGTGTGTGTGTGTGTGTGTGTGTGTAGGGGGGTGCTTTTTCCCTCTCTATTTAATTTAAAATTCATGCAACCACCCTGAATTTGTTCTAACCATTCTTTCTACCTACACTATTAAGATTGTTTCAGGAGAATTCAATAGCGCATTTTGTGTTGACTATTGTCAAGGACTTTAGGCTTCTCAAAGCTTATGCCACTTTGCCATGGTACTCTGTGTATTTAGTATCCGCATAGACACAGAATGTTTGTTTAACATTCTGAAAGGCTTTCCAGATGACTGGCCCCAACGACAAATCTACACCGACTACCAGTTGTATGGCTTGTTAGCTGAGCACAGTTAAGTACCAGGAAGAATGAGTCAAGTGTTAACCATATTTGTCAGGTAAGTCACCAACTGGAGACTGTCTAGTGGCCAAAAAAGATTTCCCAATGCTGTCAGATCAATTCATGTTGTTAACATTAAACTTTTTTTTTTAGGAATAAATTTCCTAAACCTGATTCATTATCAAAATCACCAGGAGAGCTTAATAAAGGCACAGCTCCTCTGAACCCATCCCAAAAATTCTGACTGACTATGTCTGAGATTGGGTCCTGGACTTTATTTCTAATAAGCTCCTTGGGGATTTCCACGAGTCAACTTTGGGAACCATGTTCCAAAGAGAATCCCTTGACCTGCTATGGATTATTCCCCAGAGAGATGGGCTAACCTGAGGGAACAGCAAAAACACCAACCACACAGCACCTACAGCTCTCTCTGAATCTGCATTGTTTCATACAGGTCTTTGCATCTCAGGGGAGAACTTGATGACTCAGAAATCATACAAGAGAGGCCTATTTATAAAGCTCTTTTTTTTTTTTCAAGATAGGCAGAAGATGAAACATGAAGGTCTGCAAAACAAAATCTAAAAAGAAGTTGACTCTTTTCAAGTGGAAGTAACTGATTCTGTAAACAAAGGCTGGAGGAAAGTCACTCTGTGTCTTATTTTAAATAAGTAAAAATAAACAAACAAACTAAAAAAGAATAATTTTAAATAGTTAGTAAATCATAGATAATTACACAGATAATTATATTCATTCAATACCTAGAAATGTGTAATGTGTTCATTAGTTCATTCATTCTCCATTTATGCTTCCTTTTATTTATTCCTTTACTGATTCACACAGCACATTTAAAAGCTATGTTATGTGCAGGGCCAAGATTTAATAATTCTCCTTAAAACTTGAGACATACAGGACAATAAATTATGTGCCACGTTTAACCTCCTTTGATTTTTGCAGTTATGCATAAGGTAATAAGTAATATTCTCATGACAATAACCAAGAAAGCTAAGATGTAAACATAGTGACTAATTTGCTCAAAATCACAAATCAAAGAAGTCAGCATTAGAGATCAGGCCTGTCTGACTCCTAAGCTTATACTCCTTTTTAAGCTTATATTCTTTTTTAAATATATATGTTTTTATTGATTTTAGAGAGAGGAAGGGAGAGGGAGAAAGAAACATCAGTGAGAGAGAAACATTCACCAGGTACTTCCTGCATGCTCCCTACTGGGAATTGAGCCTGCAACCTGGGAATCCAACTGGTAACTTCCTGGTGCATGGGATGATGCTCAACCAACTAAGCTACATTGGTTGGGCTAAGCTTTTATTCTTAACTGCCAGTATACCATAAGCCATTTTTGAGATTGACTTTATGTATCCAAGTTCTGTGTGACCCCTGATGATATGGTCATACATGGGGTACTGGCTGAGAGCCCATGATTTCAGCCCTGAGCCATATACTCTACCCTAGGATACCTGTGAACCCTCCTATCTGCTGTGCTAAAATGAGGTGTGGACAGATACAAAGATTTGGCCTTTTCCAAATATGACTCTTGGAATCCAGACCAGATCAGATTTCAGGACCCATGTAGGAAGGTTCCAAACCTACAAAGTTATCTCCAGATTAAATTAGTTCCTAATTAGTCATGGATTATGGCTGAATTCTTGAGGCTATTTAAGCTGTTATCAAATTTCCAAAGTTAACCTTGGGCTAGGCCATGAGAGAACTTTCAGGAAAGAGCATCCAGCCAGTTGTGGAGTCGCCTTATCTTATATTTTGCTCAGTTCTGAGAAGACCAGGAATACAACATGGCCTTGGGGCTCCATGCTGTTTTCTCAGAGTGTTGTCCCTTAAATGTTCCTGCAAGGAGTTTCACCTAATGGAATTCACCTAATGGGGAGGTCTATTTCTATCTTTACAACCTATGTTTCCCTGGTCACATAAACCTGGGACAGAAGTCAAAAACAGGCTCACAGAAGCCCTGCCACTGTGAAGTCCCTCATGAGTCATTAAAAAATCTGCAGAATGTTGCATGTAGGACTCCTGGTGACAGCATGCTCTTCCCTCCTGCAATCTGTGTTGGCTGTATGGGCCACCACCCACCATGAAATGATCTCTGCTGATTCATGAGGCTTCTCTGGGCCTGGCCTGATCTTGAGATTGCTTGCAGAGTGCCCCAGGCCTTTACAATTGCCTACCACTGTGTCACCCCTGGTGACATTCTCCATCTCTTTTAACCATTTTCCACATCCGTTAGCCATTGGGAGACATGGTCAAACTGTTTTTGTCAACTCTGTGTGTCTTTATGATACCATCAGACATTAGCAACATGCATCTTCCACATCACAGAGTCGCATCAGTGCCAGGTGACAAAGGCCACAGGTGCACTCTCTCCACCCTGCTTTTATTACACCCTAACACACAGACCATAGAGTGGGCTTCTCTTTATTTATATCTCTATCTCTGTCTCTATCCCTGGCTTTCATTTTATCACAAATTTATTTTACTTAGAACCTACCTTGCAAAAGTCCCTTTCAATAGGGTAAAACCAGATAGAATTTGAAAATTACACACCCAGTTGTACTCAAAAGTTGTACCTATTCCCTAAAATCTTGGTTTTTAAACAAGTTTTCTTGCCTCAATAGTCTCTTCTTTTGGGTTGAGTATCTTCCTAACAGAGTTTTTGCACTCATGTGCAAATAAGCTTTCAAGTTCCTCTACATATTGAAATGGTCTTTGTAGCATACACCCAATCTTCTAATTCTACAGCCAACCCCACATGCCCACTGTATAAATGGACAGTCAAACTCATTAAGCACAACATTGGAATCACTATACTTTGTACTTTTGGTTGTTTTTATTCATAGTCCTATTGTTTTAGTTCAGCTTCTTTGTACTGAAAGGAAAAGAGATTTCTCACAGACAAAGGAGAATAAATAAATCAACAGAGATTATATATTTTTTATTCAATCATACCACAGCTGCTTGCTGAGCCCCAACCATAGCCCTGTGCTAGGTGCAGAGTAGGAAGATGAAATGAATCAGGCTTGGTCTTTCTAGTTAACATGAGGTTGATGGGAGTTGGAGGGCATTGAAATACCAAAAGGTAAAAAGGGCCACACACCACACAAAGGAAGGGTATGTAGAGTGTGATGCGTGTGTAGTTAAAAGGATCTCCTTCCGGCTTGACAGATCAGTGGCATTCTAATTGGATCTTGAGAACTGGGTGGGATTTTGATGTGTGGAGATAGAAGTAAGAAGTTGTTTTTTTAAATATATTCTATTGATTTTTTACAGAGAGGAAGGGAGAGGGATAGAGAGTTAGAAACATTAATCAGCTGCCTCCTGCACACCCCCGGGGATATGCCTGCAACCAAGGTACATGGCCTTCACTGGAATCGAACCTGGGACCCTTCAGTCCACAGGCTGACGTTCTATCCACTGAGCCAAACCAGTTAGGGCAAAGTAAGAAGTTTTGATGCCCTCAAAGAAAAAACAGGGTGAGCAAAGGTATTAGTGAGAAAATTGCTATATGATGAGAATAAGTAGGTTACTGAATGCTGGGAATAATAGTTGCATTACTGAGTACAAGAAAAAATGTGTCAGATCAGCCCAGACGTGGCCAGTGCAAAGGGCCTTGAAGTATTTAGTAAGCAATCTGTATTTTGTTTGGTAGATAATTTAAATTATGAAGGGTTTCTGACCACAGATGTGACATGATCAGAGTTGGATAATAGAATTCAATAGAGATCTTGAGAAGCAAAGATAGAGAGACCAGTTAAGAGGCTCTTAAAATCATGTAGGTGGTGGCCAAGGGTTCTGGAGAGGAAGAGGGTCTGCATGAGAGACAATACAAAGAGAGAGTGTAAGGTCTTAAGAACTGATGGAGGTGGGACAGGAGGGATTCTTCATTGCATAACCATGTTTGTGGTTACAAAAGTGAAAGTCCTCACCTACAAAGCCTTCTTGATATCACACAGAAGCACCATTTTTGGCTTGCAACATAATGTGGATTGTGCCCCCTTGAGTTGTGCAGTGGGTAATACATGAAACATATATGAGACCTTTCAGTAGCATTCACAACTTCTACAGTATGTGTGCAGCCTTAATCACAGGCCAGTGCTTTGTCAGATTTTTCATGGAGTCAAAACACTCAGGAGGGAGAGTTGGGAGGAGACAGCAAGAAAATAAAACTGGGAGAGTCTAGATGACATTCTGAGTGTTCTTCAATCAACCGTGGACATTGCTCCACAACATCCTACATTCTTTTCCCTGGTGGATTAGCTAATTTGATTAGCAGTATCTAGCCAGGTGTGAAGAACATAAAGGACTTTGATTTGGAAATCAGTAGAATTGAATTGTAGACTTGGGTCTCCCATTTCCTAAGTGTGTGATTTTGAACAAGTACCAATCTTTCCATCTCAGCCACCTGAAGGGCTGCCCAAGTACTATGTAGAAAACAAATCCGCTGGTGGGTCAAGGACACCATTAGATAAAGTAGTCAGGGAAGGCTTCTTTGAAGAAGGGACATGTGAGCTGACATCTGAAGGAGAAGGAATCAGCCAAGAGAGTGGGAGGTTGGTGGTGCAGGGGGAGCATTTAAGGCAGAAAGGATGGCAGATACAGTCTCCTTGAGGAAGGAATAAGCTTGGCAGGGGAGAAGGCCAACACTCTCTCAACAAGTCCAGGTGAGGTGCGTTTTGTTGTTGTTACTTAAAGGAAGTCATTTTATGGATAAAGTTTAGAGGGTTATTTTAACAAGTCTAACGGAAACCAAAATGTGGACCAAATGTTGTGTGGCAGCAATTTTCAGGTTTTTGGGGGTTTTTTTATGAAAAAAGAAGTGAGCATCATTCAGACCAAGAGAGACTCTAACCCTAAAAAGCTGTACAAAGTAGGGGCTGAGCAAAGTTCAAGTCGAGATATAGGTTTCTCTGGCTTTATGATTTCACTCCTTCCGCAGTGAGAGTCAACCTCTTCTGTAACTGATGGTCAGGTTCAAGAGAACATATATGAAAACTAGGAACTCTCTCTGGAGAAAATTATATTCATGATGGCAATTCATTGGATAGTTTCCTCTCTTTTCTCCTTGGTTTTCACTGCTACCAGCATTTCATTCAGGGGAAACACCATGGTAGAGACACATGCAGGCAGAGGCCTTGTGTCTGAATCTAGCTCCTGCTCCTCCACTCACTGGATGTGTGCCCTTAGACAAGTCATTGAGCCTCTTGAAGGGTCTGGTATCTCATCAAAATAAGGATAGCAATCTTTGCCCTGTATTTCTCTTAAGATCATTGCGAGGTTTAAATGACAGAATGAGCTTAAGAATGTTTTGTATGTGCTTACTGCTCTGTGTACAAAGCAGGGAATAATAGCATCTGAAGTATTAGGAAATGACTGGAACTTTGTAAAGATGTTGTTTTGGTTCAACGTTAGTGGAATCGACTACATCATTTTATTAACCAGAGTGAAAGACTCCACTGAGAGAAAGAGATTGATTTTAGAACAACGGAATTATAGATTTTACTTGACTTTTTAAATACAGAATAATTTATTTAATCATAAACTAAGTACTGAAAAAAATAATCACTTTTTCCAGTCATTACATCTGCACGTGGGTACATGCACACTATGAGAGCACATAGGGACACCGATGGCACAATCGTATTTCCATTCTCATATCATTCCATATTTAGTGAGGAAAGTCCAGAGTCAGGGTTCTTTTCTGTGGATAAAAGCTATTTACCTTGGAGTGGACATATAGGGGACCGTCTCAAATGATTTGGATCAGGTGACTGTCCTTTTCTCCTCCAAGAACAACATATTAGGCTTTGATAACTCTGCTTTGGGGTTGGGGTGCTGTCCCAGGTTCTTTTCCTCAAAATTTTCAACACCTATTTCTAAGAAAATGCACATATTGGAAGAATGCCACAGATGTCAACTTGGCAGTCAAGACACCTCACTGTGCACCTCTTTTTTTAGGCTCTTATCCCTATGAGAAGCCATCTTCCAAGATCCAGAGCAGTCATGTCTATTTGTCTGTACCATGGGACCTCACAGGGCTGGGAGCCCACCCTCTCCAGCCCATGTCCCCATATAGGTCAGCCTGATATTCTGTGTGGGAAGCAGTAATAAATGATGGACATCACAGTGTAAGACTGTCCAGACATATCCAGTCTGGAAGGGATCTTGCAGATAATTGAGTTTCATCAGACACTTGACTTCCTTCCCTTATTGGTCTTTGAATATCCACTTGCATCTCCAATGTCACAGAGCACACACCTCATGAAATCACCAACGTCCACTCCCATCAGTGTTGTAAGGGCCGTAGGCTTCATGTCAGCCCAAACTCATTCCCATGGTGCTCTTTACACACTGACTGTGCCCCAGGCATAGGTTGGAGCCTTCTTTCCCATGGTAATCCTTCAAGTATTTAAGCACAATTCTCACCCACCCAGCCTACCCATTTTTTCCAGACTAAACACTTTCTGCTCCTTAATTTATTGCCTCAAAGATATAATTAGTCTCAAATGTAGTCTTCAGAACGCATCTCTTTTAGCAAAGATTTTAGGATAGTTTGGCTGGCCAGAGATTGGAGTCCCCCATCCTTGTTCCCTGCCAGCTGTGTGCAAATTGCTGAGGATGGAATCTCTTAGAACCAAGGCAAGAGTAACTTAGTCTCAGAAAGACAAACTGACACTAAGTGGTTGTAGTTACATTTTGTTTTTAACACACTTCTGGCCCAAGTCTGGTAAGATGCCTGGAATTTATTTGAAGAGAAGGCCCTGATATTAGCACAGAGTTGCTTCCTTCCACCTGGCACATGAGAAACTCATTCTTTGTTTGACTGAAAGATGACACCAGGCACCCGCCCTGCTAGAGCTTAGTCATGAGAAGGCATTTGGAAGCAACAGAAGATTTGCTCAGAAGATCATGTCTGAGGCTCGGGTCTGCTCTCCTCAACCTGGTTTGGTTTTCTCAACTGTAAGGTAGGGATGAGTCCTTCCTTGTATGGGTCCAGGACAATTGTGCAATTCACATGAACCAATGGGGGTGACAGCACTTGACGAGGGACTCTTCTAAGTATGAAATGTACACAATGCTCTTATTTTATTTTATTTTTATTGAAGTTATTGGGGTGACATTGGTTAATAAAATTATATAGGTTTCAGGTGTACAATTCTGTAATACATCATCTGCATATTGCACTGTGTGCTCAACATCCCAAGTCAAGTATCTTTCCATTGCCATTTATCACCTATTTACCCTTTTCTACCTCCCCCACCCCACTTTCTCTCTGGTAATTACTGCTGTCTGTGTCTACAAGGTTTTTTCCATTTGGTTAATCCTCTCACTGTTTGGACCAACCTCTCAAACCCCCACCCCTGTCAGTTTGTTTTCTATATCTATGAGTCTGTTTCTACTTTATTAGCTTACTAGAGGCCAGTGCATGACATTTGTGCACTGGGGGCAGGAGGGTCCCTCAGCTCAGCCTGCACCCTCTTGTAGTCCGGAAGCCCTTGGGGGATGTCCACCTGCCGGCTTAGGTGAACCTGACTTCTGGCTGAGCCAATGCTCCCTCTGTGGGAGCAGCACTCCCCTGTGGGAGCACACTGACCACCGGGGGGCAGTTCCTGCATTGAGACTCTGCCCCTGGTGGTCACTGCTTGTCATAGTGACTAGTCGTTCTGCCGTTTGGTCAATTTGCATATTAGCTTTCTATTATATAGAATTTTCTTCATGAGAGTCCACATATAAATAAAACATATGATACTTGTCTTTCTCTGGCTGGCTTATTTTACTTAGCATAGTATTCTCCAAGTCTATTCATTCTGTCACCAAAGGTATGATTTCCTTCTTTTTTTACAGCTGAATAGTATTTAATTGTATAAATGTAGCATAACTTTTTTATCCACTCATTTACTGATGGGCACTTGGGCTACTTTCAAATCTTGTCTATTGTAAGTAATGCTGCAATAAACAAAGGAGTGCATATATGAGTTCAAATTAGTGTTTTGAGTGTCTTCAGATATATTTCTGTAGGTGGAATCACTGGATCATTAGGAAGTTTCATTTTTTATTTTGTGAGTTAACTCCACACTGCCTTCCACAGTGGCTGCACCAATCTGCATTCCCACCAACAATGTATGAGGGCTCCCTTTTCTCCCCATCCTCACCAACACTTTTTTTTTATTTCTTTGTGTGCATGCTGCTTTTGCTTGTCACTAGGTTGTATACCATCTCCAGTTTGCTCTGCCCACAGCACCTCACTTTTAAAAACTAGGAAAAATAATCCATCTTAGAGAAGGACAGAGTTGTCATATCACTGCTGAGGCTGACTTTGTAAATAGAAACATTTCTTCTGTATCAAGGAAGACAGTGGGAGTGATTCTGCAGTCTATTCTAATGATTCCTCATACCCCAACTTAAAACCAGAATCAACAAGGTGCCTTCACAGCTGGGAAAACACCAGGCTTCCAAAATTATCTATAGCCACAGAGCCACCAACCATGCCCAGAAGTTCAGCCAGAAAAGGCAATGACTGCAGGTGCTGATGAGAGTAGCAAAGCCAACCACTTGTTCTGGGCCAGGACACTCAACCCTGCCCACCTTATTCTCCCAGAATTTGATGTGCATAATAAACATGTTGCTTTTACTCTAAAATAGTATTTGTGGATTTTCTCCTAGAATTCATTATTGTCTTCTGAGATACCAGAAACCTGGGTGTTTTCTGTGATGAATACATCCAGGATAACCACACTATAATAGTGATAAAATAAGGGAGATTTTTTGTTTTCTGAAAACTGAAACCTAAGAAATATGTAGGCTATATAAAGACTTACATCAATGGTAACATGTTGTACCACAAGACTAGCTTGTATAAAAAATAACAAAGCAGAGGAGTGAAAATTCCTGGAGTTAGGCATGTGTGAGGAGGGTTATTAAAACTGAAAAGTTCATAGGGTCAGGAAATGTAGAGATTAGTGGATAGAACAAGGACTCTTTGATATGGGCAATGGTCCCTTCTTTTCCAGGAATATAGGCTGGGCCAACTACGCAATTTGTGGGACCCAGTGCAAAAAGAAAATGTAACAACCTTTATTCAAATAATTTTTTAAAAATATTTTATTGATTTTGTGCAGAGAGGAAGGGAGAGGGATAGAAAGTTAGAAACATCCATGAGAGAGAAACATCGATCAGCTGCCTCCTGCACACCTTTTACTGGGCATGTGCCCGCAACCAAGGTGCATGCCCTTGACCGGAATCAAACCTGGGACCTTTCAGTCTGCAGGTCGACGCTCTATCCACCGAGCCAAACCGGTCAGGGCTCAAATAATTTTAAGATGATAACGGCAGGGCATTAAACCAAGAGTGGGCCCCACATGTCAAAGCATGGGCCCTGTGTGACAGCACAGTTCATATGCCCATGAAGCTGACCCTAAACACAGGAGACTGTACTCCCCAGTTCCTCGGCCACCCCTGATTAATGAGATGTGAGTGGTGGAAGGGATATGTGCCACTCTTGGGGTCAGGCAGTGAAGAGCCCTTGTTTGATCTCCATTCTCTTCCTTCCCTCTCGAGTCTTTGTGTTGAGTGGATGGAGCCATCAGATTGGAGCAGTCACCTCTCTTCTAAAGAGTAATCTGAACCAAGAAAAAGAACTTCTTGTATGTTAAGCCACTGAGATATGGGAGTTGTTTGTTACTGTAGCATCGGCTTAGGCAATCCTTACTAATACGTTGAAAATGTCAGAAGTAGAAAGAAATGTCTCAGATTTGAGAAGTACTGCAAAGGGAAGGAAACTAGACAGTGAAGACTATGTGATGGTTTCCACACATTCGTTTCTCTGTCAATGAAATAAGAACTCAAAACTGATCTTTAACATGCTATGATTCTATGACTACACATAGTGCTACTTTCCCTCAACTCATTTAAAAAATATATTATCTAAGGTAAAAAAGTACATCTTTTCCTTTAGCTTTCCAGTCTCTTGGCCTATTGCCATCCTTGGCCAAGTCTAGATTCACTGAATATGTCCAATACTTTCAGAGGCCAAGAGAAAGGCACTCTCCTGGGGCAGGATTCTGCTTGGCAGAAAGTGTTTTATCAAACAGACTTTAATTTGTCACTATGATTGAATAGTGCTTGATTCCAAAAATTCCTGCTGATATTTTAAGAGTCTCATTGCTTAAAAAATATCGCTGAAACTGGTTCCTTATGTCATTGTTTCTATGTTTTCTCAATTTGAATATCCCGTTGCCTTCAGAGATGTTCCTCATTGCTCTCAAACACTGGGTTGCTGTAAGACACTTCCCTGCCACACTCTGGCAGGACAGAAGGAGACATTTGGTTCAGTGGGGGCCAAGTAGGGTCATTTGCCAAGGCCCGGTGCCATATCCGATACTGGCTTCTTGATCGATAGCCAAAGTACCTTTTGATTATCATCCATAGAGCTCGGTTTTCAATAATGGCCTCCTGAAAAATAAAAGAGTTGCTCTTTACAACCAGAGATCAAGTGTTTCCAGGTTTTGGCCCCCATGGACTCTAGTTAAAGACATCATTGCATTGGCTGCCAAGGCCCAGCTTGGCAAAGAACTTCAGGCTTAGACAGACAAATCCTAGGTGGTTTCACATGATAGGTTCTCAAACCTTTCCACTTAGGGAACTCTTCTGAGAGAAGAGTGAAGTACATGCTTTCAAGAATCTGGAAACATAGCTTGAAGTAAGGATGAAATTTCTTCTGAATGTCATATAGGAATTAAATGTAAAACCATAGGGTCAGGAAATATAGAAATTAATGGACAGTACCAGTTTCTTTGATATGTACTACAGTCCCCCTAACATTTAAAATCGTTCAAATGTCACAGTCCATTCCACACCACATCCATATTTGATTTAATACAAAATGACATGTAAAATTACTCACCACCAACTGAAATGTACCCTATAGAAAGATGTGCCACATGTATGATGTGGCTTTGGTATACCCTGACACATCACTACATAGTTAAGAATAGAGGTCAGTGAAATTGAAATATAGGCCACAGCCTTGAAATTGAATAGATCTAGGTTTTAATTCCAGCTCTGACACCTACAATGGACAAATTAATTACCCTATCAGAGACTCAGTAATTAGAAATAATAATTCCTTCCTCTTAGGTGTGTCATAAGGATTGTATAACTCCTCTCATAATCCAGGGCATGGTATGGCTCCTAGCTCCCTTTTCTAACCTCTGAACTACTCATTTAACAGGCTGTGCACTGTGGCTGTGTTCGCATAGACCTCTAACCTTCACCTGCAAATAATTAGAACGTATTTTTAAGATTACCGGATACCTCTCTGTAGAAACATTTTGGGCTGTCATTCTATTTCATGATTTAGACTTAGCCTAGAATAGAGTCCAAGATATAAGTTACAATACAGAGTGCATCGGAGAGCATTATCATTTTTATCATGTTTAGTCATGAAACGGAGGGTCCTTATGACTTCAATTCAATTTAGCTTTTGAAACCAACCTCTAGAAATAATATATCTCTTTCTGTGAGTTTATACCCCTCAAAGATCTATTCTTTCCTTAGACAATAGCAACCCCCGAGACAACAGAAGACAGTTGCCCGGACCTGACTAATGATCACAAGGCCCAGACCTCTAAAGGTAACATCATGACTTAAGATATGTTTCAGTTCCTGAGCCCAGGATGGAACCAACTCCTGGCTACTTTCCTATGAGACCAAGCAGAGGGACACTGGAAAAGACCTCAAAGTTGTCCTCAAGGCCTGAAGAAATAATTTATTACCCTTACCTCACCTCCAACCGATCAGCTCCCAGCAGAACTGTGAACCTCTAACCCAACGTGTCTTGTGATTTTGCCCTATATAATCTGTAACCTACGCATAACAAGGGAGCTCCGGCTTTTGAGCATTAGTTTCCTGTTCTCCTGGGTGGTGTTGTTCATCAATAAAGTAGACAATCTTTCTCCACTGCAATTCTCAGGGTCTAGTGTTTGGCTCTGCTAGTGCCCATGAACGAACTCTTTCTGCTCCCTAGTAGTCACAAAGGTTGACCATCTTAGAAGTTATGAAAGAAACAAAACAAAAAAATATGAGGATCCAAGCTGTCCCACAGAACTAGAACTGGTTTTGGTGTCTGATATCTTTGTTGAACTGAAAGAGTTAATTCTGTAGTATTCTATAAGGAACTTTGCCAGGGATAGTAGTTTTCCTGAAATCCACTCATTTCTATGGAAATAATAGAGAACAACTAGTCTAAACCTTCCAATAAAAACTGATCATCTGCTAGCAGGCTAAGATCCACACAGCACTTCATCAACCTTGCAAACCTCAGGGCTCTCCTAGCTAGACTTGTTATTCTACTTCTTACAACAAGGCTTTTGTCCTCCTTAATTTAACAAGAAAGCAGTAGTTCTCCTTGAAGCTGGGATAAGGCAGGATCATGGGTATCCAATTAGTGGTTTTAAAATCTAACTTACCTTCTGGAAATTTTAGCAGGCTTTAAACAAAACAATGAAATAAATCAGAAAGACTTTAGTGTTCTACACCATGCCTTGAGCTTTTTCACAGTTCTAGATATATGATGACCCTGCTGCTCTGGAAAAGAAAACTGAAGGCCTGAGAATGTCACTCTACATTGTAAATTAAATTCAGAATTAGAAAGAAAAGAAATGCCTTGATAAGATGCCATTCCTAAAACAAACAAACAAAAAAACTAAAAAAAAAATTCCTCATGAGCTCTCAAATAAATCACACATATATATACATGCAAACACATCTATAATAATAAAAGCATAATATGCAAATTGACTGAATGGCATAACAGTGGAACAACCATCTGGATGACCACACTATGACACCGACTGGTGCCAGGCCAGCCAAGGCGGGTGCAATGCAATTGGTCAGGGCCCTAGTCATCACCCCATGATTGCCCTGCAGAAGGAGGCCCAAGCCACTGACCAGCAGGCTGCAGCAGGTGGGCAAGGTCTCTCTCTGTGGGGGTGATCCATCATGGAGCCCCAGCTGGGTGGACAGGGCCTACCTCTTTTGAGTGATCAATTGTGGGGCTCCCAGAATGTGAGAGGGCACAGCCTGGGCTGAGGGCCCCTCCCCATTCTGGGCACAAATTTTGTGCACTGGGCCCCTAGTAAATAATAAAAAGGGAGAGGGATTAAAGCTATAAATATTAGCTCCTCTGTCTCTCAGCTGAAGGTTAGATCATACAAATTGGCAAAATAAGGGTAAGGTCTTGTTCAAATATGTTTGTTTGTTGGGATGCTCCAAGATTAAGGTTAGGGTTAGACCTCTCAGCAGAACAGACAATACTCAGGACTCTGCCAAAGGAAGCCAGCCATCTCCCATGCTTGTAGCGCAATACCTCTCTGGATCATCTCCTCCATAACCTGACAAGCTAGTATGGAGTTAGCATAGCCCATCCTAGGAATCCTTATTATCTCGTGTCAGATGCACCTAAAGGAAACTTTAGGAAAACATCTTGCTGCATCCATAATAGCCTGGGGTTTTTACCTACTCTGCTAAGCTCACCTCATGAGGCAAGAATTCTCCATTATAATTATATCTGACTTCATCGAAAAAGAAAACAGAAGTCCTGGGAGATAATCTATCCTGTCACTCTACAACAAGCAGGTCAAACTCAAGGCCCACGGGCCACATACCTTGTTTATTTGGCCCGTGTTAACCTTTGCGTTTGACATACTCGCTTTACAAATACTCAAATGGCATGGGTTTATTCCCAAGTATGTACTGACAGCAGAGGATGGGTAACTTGATGGAGGAGACTCGGAGTGGGACCTGGAGCCCTGCAATGCTATTTCTCAGTGTAGGAGCTGCTGGGAACACACACTAGACATCCACGAATGTCTCAATTCCTCACTCAACATGAGAAGCATCAGAGAAACTTTATCTTCCATGAGTATTAAATCACCCTCTCGATCAGCTGGCATCGTGCCCTAGGATATGGCACATGGTCAACAAATGCGTGTGGAAAGAGTGAATGAATACACGAATGGCTGAATGATCAGTAGATACAAACAAGGAAATGATAAGTATCACAGAGATAATAGAATAATCATAGCTTATATCTACCAAGATTACTTACTATATGCTTTTCACTGTTCACATTTCATACTCATAGTAACTCTTGAGGTAAGGTGTCATTATTATCACTATTTTACAAGTGAGAAAACAGAGAAATGGAGTAGCAAGTACTGCCCAAAGTCGGGGAGCAAGAAAGGGTGAAGCCAGGATTCAAACACAGGTAAACTACCCCCACCTTATGCTCCTAACTGCAATTATGCTGACTGTGGAATGGCTTCCTGCAAGGGACTGCAGCAGACCGTGTTGCTCTGTTACCCCTACCCTCTTCCTCCCAACTCGTCCCTGCTTGCCTAAAAGGAGAAACAAACTCATAAATAGTCTAAGCCAATCTGTCTAATGTTTTGATACAAATCCACTTTCCCAGAATCCTTTTCTACTCAGGATGCCAATGAGACACAGTTATAACCAATGAGCATAAGCAAAAGCCTGCAGGTGGGCTGTGGGATTTTTTTGTTGTTCACTGGTAACAAATTTATACTTGAAGGAAAAAATCTTGCTGGTGCCTCCCTTCCTTTTTTCCCTGCACTGGAGACAGATGCAATGCCCAGCTGTGCAGAAGTTATCTGGGTGCCGTCAGCAATAAGCACAGACATGAAAGACCAAGATCTAAGGCTACTGGGACAGGAAGGTAAAAGAATGTGAATCCCCCATGACACCCAGTCACTAAACCAGCCCGAAGCCACTTACCTCCAATCTTTTTAAATGAGTCAATACATATCTTTATTGTTTAAACCACTGTTAGTTGACTTTTGTTCCTTGCCTACCTGAGAGAGGCATCTAGAAAGATTCATGAAGAATATAGTCCTGCAGCTATGCCATTGAAGATAGATGAGCATTTTTTTAACTTAACTTATTTTAAAAGTATATATTTCTTTTTATTGTTGATAGTATTACCAGCATAGCATTTCAACATGCAGGAGTGGGAAAAAAGGTACTAGACAGAGGAAATAATGTGACTGTAGACAGGGACAAGATACATATTTCTTTAAGGGGCAAGGACTATTTTCCACAATTCAGTATGAGGACCCCCCTGATAATGTTCTTTCATTAACTCGGTGGCTTTGGAAACCATATGCTGTAGCACAGTGCTTCTCAGTGTGTGGTCCCTGAACTAGCCACACCAGAATCACCTGGAAACCTGGGAAATGAAAGCGTGTGCCTGCTCCAGACCTACTGGATCATTGAAGTTGGGGGCAGGGTGGACAGTTGTGTATTAACACGCCCTCCAGGTGATTCCCGTGTCCACTCAACTTGAGAAGCCCTCAAACTTGGGCATAGAGAGAGAAGCTCCAGTACCCTATTCTTTGTCTTATTCTACCACCCGTTCCTGTGCAATCTTTACCTTGCTCAGTACGGAAGGTTTGTTGAGTTCCTGCCTACAAAATACTGTGGGACACAAGGCTACAGTGCCCTCAGACCTCCATGACCCCCCTCACTGGAACAAGCCTGACTTTGTAATGAGGGTGGGAATGGGACAGATGGAGTCCTGCAGCTCACCTCTCCTTTGACCTAGCTTTCGGGGAGCACCCCTCCTGACTAACAGTAAGTTTTGAAGAATGGAGATTGTGTCCAACAGTACTGAAGGAAGACCAAGAGAACCACATAGCACAGATGAGGGTGCATACAAGCTCATTATAGTGAGGAAATGGGAGCTAAAGAATAAAAGCCAGCAAAAGCTCACTAGGAATCTCATTTCCCATCTGTACAGTAAAAATGATACAAGTTCTTAAGTAAAAGAAGCCAGATGCAAAAGGCCACATATTGTATGATTCCCTTTATATGAAATACCCAGAATAGGCAAATCCATAGAGACAGAAAATAAATTAGCGGTTGACAGGGACTGAAGGAGGAAGAAGGGGAGGTGTGGAGTGACTGCTAATGGGACAGGATCTTTTTGGGAGTGATGAGAATGTTCCAGAATTAGATAGTGGTGATGGTTGCACAACTCAATAAAAATACTTAAAAAATCACTAAATTGTATGCTTTTAAAAGGTAAATTTTAAAAGATAAAATTTCAAAAAATGAACTGAGTTGGGCCTTTATTTTTCAATTTTAGAAATAAATAGGACCCTTCTCCCACCCAGAAAGAAAGAAAGAAAGAAAGAAAGAAAGAAAGAAAGAAAGAAAGAAAGAAAGACGGAAAGAAAGAAAACCTTAGCAGTCATAGTTCTAGTCTCCCAGATCCACTTTACAGGTGGGAACACAAACACCTTGTTTTGAGCTCATCAAAGCACTGTTACTCGTGTTACCAAGGAAGGGAGCCCCTTGCACTGCTGAACCTTGTCAGCTAAAGCTGTTCTTCCTTTTTCAGACTCCCCTAAAATGTCACACACTCACATGCGCGCGCACACACCAGTGATCAGTAACCTGAGGGCACTTACCTCCACAACAAGGGACACAATGAAATTGCAGCTGAGCATAATGACAATGCAGACCCTCCACAGGACAGGAGTGCAGAGCAACTGGCAGGAGATGAAGCACAGTTAGTCTGAAGACAAATATATGCTGTAAAATGTTCACGTTTTCACAGTGTACACTTTCATAGGTTATAAATCACATATGAAATGCAATAGACACATACATGGTATGTACATGTTATGCACAAGTATAAGAGGTATGTTTTATGAATGTAAGTATTCCTATGCATGTATGCACAGAAAACCAGTGTGAAAAAATTATACCCAATGATGCCAGTGATTTGGGGACTATGATAGCTCCTGTTTTGTTTTGTTTTTAATCTTCCTTTCTTTCATCTTTTTTCTCTGTAATTTCTAAATTTCCTAAAATAAGTCTGGTCACCTTACAACAAAAAATAATAGTAAAAGTATTTTTTGCTTGCTTGTGATGTTTTGTTTCCATGAGGGAATACAGGGTTGTGGCTCTACTCCCAGGAGACTCTGAGGGCATGCATGCCCCTACCTGTCTGTTTTCCCACTTCCTCTCTATATTCCCTAGCCCCTCCCCAGGCTCAAGATAGATACGTTATATGTGGATAGTAAATGGATGAATGAATGAATAAGAGAAACACAGCCAAGTGCAATGTACCCAGCACTGCCTCTTACATTGCCTTTACACTGGTGAGAATAAAGACTGGTATAGCTCTATGGAGGGACATACTATTAAAATTTAAAGTTCAAATTCATTTCTAGGATGTATTTATACTTGATTGGAACGATCCTATCTAATAAAAGAGTAATATGCAAATTAACCGTCACTCCACAACAAAGATGGCAGCGCCCATAGTGGCTAGGGCAGGATGCTGGTGATGTTGCCCTGGCAATGTAAGCCCAGCATCCGTCCCCCAGCTGCATTGAGGGAGCGGAGGGGCTTCTGGCAGGACGCTGGGCTCACCTTGCCCTTGGTGACATGAGCCCAGTGTCTGCTCACCAGCTGCAAGGGGGAGAGGAGGGGCCTCAGGTCAGAGGCTGGGGTGCAGGCTGCTGGCATTGTTGAAGGCTGGGCTGAGGGACACCCCCATGTGCATGAATTTTGTGCACCAGGCCTCTAGTCTATGTATAAGGTTGTTTTATTGCAGCTTTGTTTGCAATAGTAAAAAATTTGAATCTAAATTTTGATCAGTAGGAGAACTACACATACATTGTGGCATGTAGATATACATATAGTGAAATACTACATTATCATAAAAAACAATGAGGAAGTTTTATGTGCTGATATGGATCAATTAGCAAAATAGACTGCTACACAAAAGAACAAAGTGCAGGACTGTTGATGTGATTGTGGCAGCCAGGACCAGGCTACACTCTGATTTGCTGCCAAGATGATAAGTAACAGGTGCCCCAGCTGCTAGACACAGAATTCATTCACCCTACGGCCACACTTCCATGGGCTGCTTGTGGCTAATAAAACTGGGAGCAGCAGGCTTCCAATCACATTCATCCTGTGAGACACTAGACACCTCTGATGAGCAACTTTGGCTCAACTTTCTTATAACTGTGCTATAGTCTGAAACTACTCACCTACCCCACCCACCTTCCTTCTCTCTCTGCTTCACAGAGGTCAGACCACATAGTGTAGTACCTTCTGCACCTCCTCTAGCTTCCTGAGTTTTTTCTTCCATAGGCAATCCCTGCAGTAACTTTCTTACATATCTCATCTCACCTGCACAAATGTAATAGTTTGCTACTACTTATCTACTCTAATAAAAGAGTAATATGGAAATTAACCATCTCTCCGAGATGCCTAAGCCATGCTCACCAGCCAAGCCACACCCACCAACCAATTAGATTGGCTGTATGCAAATTAACCCAGCCAAGATGGAGGCCAGCAGCCACGGAGTGAGCAGCAGCAGGTGCGGGGCTGGTGGTGGGGACAGGGTGGGGGCAGGGAGGGGCAGGGTGGGCAGAGGCAAGCGGCAGCCCATTGGGGTGCAGCGTGAACCTGTGTGACCTGGACAAGATCCTGGAGACCCTGGAGTTCTTTGAGCTGCTGGGGCCAGACTATAGGGCTGGCTCTGAGGTGGGCATCTTGCTCCCCATGGAGCCTCTGGATGAGTTACCCATCCATGGCCCTATGGGGACCTCAAGCTGGAGCCCAGGCTCTTTGAGCCACTGGCGGCAATGGGGGGAAGCCTACCACACCCTGATCCCTGGAGTGCCCCAGAATGTCCAGCGACCAAGAAGCCATCCCTGGCTGCGAGAAGGCACAGGCCAGGCTGAGGGAACCCCGGAGTGCCCAAATTTTTGTGCACCAGGCCCCTAGTAATATATAAAGAGCCAGGGTCTGTCACAACCTAAACGACCAGACAAATGACTGAACAGCAGGCTAGGGGTTCTGGCCAGCGCAGCAGAAGTCAATCCTGAGTCCCAGCCAGCACAGTGGGAGCCAGTCCTTAGTCTCAGCTGTGCCTGGAAAAAGTCAGTCCTGAGTCCTGGCTGCCCATGGCACGGTGGCAGGAGGAAACTATGGGCCCCAGCCACCTACAGCACGGCGGCAGGAGGGAGTTGTGGAAATGGAGCCATACTGCAACAGACTGGTCTCTGGATCCCTCCCCCCACCCACAGGTGCTGGGGAACTGGACCCTACCCAAGGGATCCCAGATTGTGAGAGTGTGCAGGCTGGGCTGTGAGCCACCCCCTCCTTGCCCCCAGTGCATGAAAGTTCATGTACCAGGCCTCTAGTACACATATAATACACATTCATATATTTTTGTACATATCCCAAAATATGTCTAAAATTATGTAAAATAAACTGGTGTTATCAGTTGCCTCCAGAAAGGGGAATTGATAACTGGGGAACAAAGAAAGAAGGAAGATACTTTCCCCTATTTAACTTTTGAATTTTAAACCATGTGAATATATCCTCTGTTTAAAAAAATACATGCATTTTTTTTAAAATTAGCAATAAGTAGGTTGCAAAAACCTCATGATTCCATTTTAAAGAAAATAAATTTCATAAATCAGACAGTGCACATTTATAATATATGCATTTTCAAAGATGGGAGGATAAAGTAACAATATTATAATTTTCCCTGCCTGCATATTTACATTTCTAAAATGTACTAACAATTTTATGCACTAATAAGAAAAGAGATTATTTTTAGAGTAAGCAATAATTCCTTGCAGAATCCTTTGCCATCATGCTGGCCGTGACTTCATACATGTTCCCTTCCAACGAAATATGCTTTCCTTATTTTGTTGTGCCAGGGAACCAGGCCTCCAAGTTAGAGTGCTCACTCTTAAAGAGTGTGACTAAACCCAACATATCTCAATCTTTACTTCTGCAGGGATACAGAATTTTAACCCACTTGGAAAACTAAAGGACAAAGACTACCTTCATAAGTACTTAATGTAATTTATGAAGACACTTAACAACAGTGGCAATTACATTGTTAACCACAGTACTCTATAATAATAAAAGGGTAATGTTCTAATTAGACCAGACGTCATTCCGGACGTCATTTCGGATGTCCTTCCAGACGAAGCCAGGGCCAGAGGAAAGCCAGGATCCCAGGTGCTTACAGGCAGCCAGAGGGAAGCAAGCCAGGGTCCCAAGTGCTAGAGGGAAGCCGGTGCCAGCAGTCAGGGGAGGGAAGGCCTACTATTTCACTAATTTCATGCATCAGGCCTCTAGTCTAAACTAATAAAAGCGAAATATTAAAATTAACCATTTCTTCGGGACGGCCTAAGCCACGCCCACCAACCAATCAGAGTGACTGTATGCAAATTAGCCCAGCCAAGATGGTGGAGGCCGCAGCCCTGGGCTCCGCCATCTTGGGAGACTGGGTCCTGGGAAGGTATCTGGGGCCCTGGGCCGCCAGATGCCTTCCCCCGTGGAGAAGCTATGGGGGAAGCGGGGACCAGCCGGA
>PVJC01024697.1:0-25355 GCA_004026665.1 Murina feae | reverse complement strand
GGAGGGAGGGAGGGAGGGAGGGAGGGAGGGAAATACGTTCATGTTGAAGGATTAAACAGAACTATCCCGTTGCCATAAGAGTATTTCTTAACATCAGTAGGTATCTAATCTAATAAAAGAGTAATATGCAAATTGGTGTCACTCCACTGCACCTAAGCTACGCTCACCAGCCAATCAGAGTGACTATAAGCAAATTAACCCAGCCAAGATGGCGGCCAGTGCCACAGAGCTGGAACAAGCAGGAGGCTTGCCCCAGTGATGGAGAAAGCTAAGGTTCCCGCCTGCTTTGCCTGGTTGTGGCCTCCATTCAAGGCAACAAAGTTTCAATTATAGAAGATAAATAAATTGTTGGGTGGCTGGGGACCTTGGGCAGACTGCAAACAGCCGTCAGTCCCTCACCCAGGCTTGCTAGGCACCCCAGCAGGACCCCCCCTCCCTGAAGGGGCTGTGGACAGCCTGCAAACAGCCATCAGTCACTCACCCAGGCTGGCCAGGCACCCCAGCAGGGACCCCCTCCCTGAAGGGGATGTGACCAGCCTGCAAATGGCCCTCAGCCCCTCACCCAGGCTGGCCAGGCACTCCAGTGAGACCCCCACCCTGATCCAGGACACCCTTCAGGGGAAACCAGCCAGCCCCCACCCATGTACCAGGCCTCTATCCTTTATAATAAAAGGGTAATATGCAAATTGACCCTAACAGCAGAATTACTGGGAATGACTGGTCACTATGACACACACTGACCACCAGGGGGAAGATGCTCAATGCAGGAGCTTCCCCTGGTGGTCAGTGCACTCCCACAGTGGGAGCTCTGCTCAGACACAAGCCAGGCTTGCCATAACAGTGGTGGTGGTGAGCCTCTTCTGCCTCCTCAGCACCACTAAGGATGTCCAACTGAAGCTTAGGCCTGCTTCCTGCTGGCAAGTGTCATCCCCTGAGGACCTCCAGGCTGCCAGAGGGATGTCTGACTGCCAGCTTTGGCCTGATTGCCCGGGAAGCAGGCCTAAGCCAGCAGGTGGACATCCCCTATGGGTCCCAGACTGCAAGAGGGCACAGGCTGGGCTGAGTGACTCCCCCTACCTTCCCCCCGCCAAGTGCACAAATTTTTGTGTACCAGGCCTCTAGTATAATCATGTTCTTGAATTGAAAATATAGACTCAGTTCCCTAATTCTTTCAAGTTTTTCTGTTGAGAGACAATGCTAGTCAACCTCAAGTGGTGATGATTATCAAAATGCACAGCTCAAGCAAGTAGTTCAAATTTGCAGAAAACAGAAGCTATAGTACAATTTAAAGTAGGTAACACTAGTAACATTTTGTTTTAGAAATTGTGTTTGAGATATTGCGAAAAATGCAATTGAAGCTAAAGGCAGGTGTTTTTAAAAGTATATAATTGGTTTCCTTAAGTAATCTGGATAATAAAATATGAAAATTCCAAGTAATATAAAACATAATTATTGGGAAATTACTATGGAATTTTTTTGAGAAATAAAAAATGCAACAAAAGAAAAACAGAAGATAATTGACATTGAAATCACCTTTATTGTCATAATTGAAGAAGATGAATGCTGCAAAGTTGTAAGCATAATAAGAATTTTGAGAAATCCAAAGGATGAGTTATAAATAAGAAAGTCATGAGCACTCTGAAATACAATCTAGGGTTGGATGAGATGATTACTACTCGTGGTTTTGTTGTTTGTTTGTTTGTTTTTTTGAGGTTACTACTCTTATAGTTATGGAAAATAGTGCAGGCAATTTGTATCTGTATTTTACTAAGCCATTTCACAGAGGCCTAGGCAATATCCTTGGAGCCAAGAAGAATAATGATAACTTATATTTTCTATATATTCAGAAGTGGCTGGCATATTATGTTTATCAGTCTCTAATTATCTGGAGAGAGGTGACTAATGGTGTTATTTAACAATTACAGCGTATCTGTCCTGTTGTTTTAATTTTAAAACAATAATTTATACAAACCCATGTTTTTATAAATAAAATTTCAAATAACTTTTTATGAAAGAATAATAAATTTTTAGAAGTTGACAATTCAATAATTTTCTTTGTATTGGAAAATAGTAATAAAAAACAAGCTTGCAGATTAGGAATCTCAACACTGTAGGTGATTTTTCTTGAATTTTGACTTATATCCCAAAGTTAACAAAGTAAATATTTCACTACATTAAGTGAAAATAAGATCCACACATTGATTATTTTACAGTCTATTTAAAAATGCAGTATTTACAAAACTTTTTTGAGTACACATATTTTATAATGTTACACATTTTATTTATGGATAACACTTAGTTATAAGAAAATATAAATATTTTAAGTGAAAAACTAAGTTACTAAGTTATTAAATGCAATATAAATTATTTAAAAAACAAGTAATAAATGTTTCTTATGCTTGTAGATATTTTTAGAACACTTACAATAATGCACAGAGAATAAATAAAAGTAAGAATATGTGGATCATTTAGATATTTAAAGGAGACTGTGAAAAAATTTATTATCCTTGTGGGTTGAAAAGATTATCAGAAATGCTAGGATGCTGATACTGCAATATTCGTTTAACTAATAATACATGTTCTCTTTCTCTTTTATCATAATGAAGCTATCTAACTACCTTCAGGGGATGTTATAAAGATTAATTACTTCATTTTTGCAAGAGTTCATAAAGTTTAATATTAAGTAAAAGGACAGATGAAAATTGAGGGAAGAACTATTAAACATTGTTACAAACCCACTGATTGTTATTACTTATAGGAATGAAGGTCATTATTTCACTTGCAAGATCTATTAATGTATAGTCAGAAAATATGAAAAATATTAAAAATTTTAAGAATCTACCTTCTACATTATTTGAATAAAATATGTATGAATATTTTAATTAAACCTTGACAAACTCCCCCCTTTTTAAAGTTTAACCTTTCTTCTCATTCATGACAGTGTGCTCTGCCTCTTTTTCTAGCTATATGGCCCTTTCTCCTCTTCTGTGACCTTTCCGTAAAAGAGGGTATTTCTCAGTGTTCAGACATTTTGAATTTATCTAAGAAGGTATGCATTCTTTACAGCATATCAGCTTTTATACCCATTTAAATGACTACAAAATCTATATTATTAGGCCTTAAATACCTTTTTCACTTTTCTATATTTGTCTGATTATTCTTTTGATTAAGTTTCTAAAAGAGTCCCCAAATGTTTTAGGCTTTTGATCAGGTTGCCAATTTGAACGGTTGGGGAAATGTACTGAGCTGCATCTGGAAGGAGCTGAATTGAAGTGACAAAAATATTGTTCTAGAGAGTGGAATCGGTGAAATAAGTTGTACTTAAAATTATAGCTGAAGGGGAAAAAGGGGACATGACCTTAACCCAGAAATTGATTTCCTTGGGAAGTGGAAGCATACCGAAATGGGAACCTGGAAAGGTGTGATGGATTGGACTGCTGTCAGAAATCGTAGAAGTTTGAGCTTTGAGACTAAACTCAGCTGCCTCCTGGGAGATAAATGATATTAGCTCTCTATTTAGACTGGGAATCTAAATTGTATTAGCCCTTGCTGCAATTCCACTACGTTTCTGACAACTCCCACCTCAGTAGCTCAGAATAACACATGTCAATTTCTCGCTCGTGGTCTGCAGGTCAGAAGCAGTGACCCCCTTCAGGCTGAATATGGGTTTCAGGGTGCAGGTCTCTCCTGCGCATCTTCTTCCAGGATTCACCCTGAAGGACCATGGCTTCTGGAGCATGACCTCATGGGGTAACTGGCAAAACTGCTGCAGCGGGTGCTCGACCTGTCATGTGGACTTCTTTGTCCACATCTCATTGGCCAAAGTGAGTCCCAGGAGAAAGCCCACTGCTTGAAACAGAGGGAAGTAGACTCTAGCATTCACTAGGCACTCTTCCACTTAATCCCTTTGATTTCACTTGGTTTTTAATGATTTTTTTAAATGTCATTGGTTACTGGGGTCAGAAGTCTAAAATGAATCACCAGGGTTGCATTCCTGCTGGAGGATCAAGGGAAGAATCCTTTTCCTGGTCTTCTCTGGCTTCTAGAAGTGACCTTTAATGTTTGGTTTGTAGCCCTGGATCACACCAACCCCTGCTTCTTCTCTGGTTTACTACTACATTTGATGATATGCTCTGTAGGATCTAGACCAGGCATCCTCCAACTACGGCCCACAGGCCATATGCTGGGTGTTTTTGCTGCCGCTGCCTGTCCTGCTTAAAATAAGATGTGTGCAGTGTGCTAGGAATTTGTTCATAGTTTTGTTGTTGTTTTTTTAACTATAGTCTGGCCCTCCAATGAGGGACAGTGAACTGGCCCCCTGTTTAAAAAGTTTGAGGACCCCTGATCTAGACAAAAACTTATCATTGATGTACAGAATAGTGTCCAGTACATAGTTTTAGAGAATATTTGTTAAATTATAATGATATTTAAATTCTCTGAAATGCTATTTGTGACTTTTCATAATAGCTGTTTAACAGATTATTCCAGTCTTATCTTCCTATATCTTTTCTAAAATAAGGGGAAAAAACAAGAGGAAACTGTCTGTTGTTTCTGTGCTACATTTTAGCATATTAACATCTAATATAATAAAAGAGAAACATGCAAATTTGACCGTTACCACCAGCCAATCAGAGCGGCTGTATGCAAATTAACCCAGCCACAAACCAAAGGCTTCTGTTGCAACTGCCTGCCTAGGCTGGCTGAGCCTCTGCTCACGGCCACGCCCACCAGCCAATCAGAGCAGCTGTATGCAAATTAACCCAGCCAAGATGGAGGCTGGCAGGGTGGCTCTGCACTGGGAGCCTCTACGGCCAGCCGGCATAGCTGTGCCAGGTGTGTCAGCTCAGTGGGAGGGGGGGGTCTGGCCTGGGGCCTCCTCGGGGCATCCAGGAGCAGCTGTCCTGGGTCTGCTGCCTAGCTCCGACCCCGGGAGCCTCCAAGGGGTATCCAGGAGCGCCTGTCCCAGGTCCACTGCCTGGCTCCACCCCCTGGGGGCCTCCCCAGGGTGTGCAGGAGCACGGGGCCTCTGCAGGGTGTGCAGGAGCAGCTGTCCTGGGTCTACTGCCTGGATCTGCCCTGGGGGCCTCCGTGGGGTGCCCAGGAACGCCTGTCCTGGGTCTGCTGCCTGGCTCTGCCCCGGGGGCCTCCTCGGGGGCATGCGGGAGCACCCGTCCAGGGTCCGTTACCTTCATCCACCCCTCAGGGGCCTCCAAAGAGCGTGCAGGAGCGTCTGCTGCACAGTGCGGAGAATCCGAAGCCAGTTCACTGCCCGGCTCCACCCCAGGTGTGTTTGCTCAGCAGCAGGGCCCCACCGAGGGATCCTGCACCAGCGTCCACCCCTTGCTTGCCATCCGACTCTGCGCCAGGTGTGTCCCCTCAGCGGTGTGGGCCCACCAAGCGTGTGCAATTGTGGGCCCTCTGGTGGGAAACGTCCAGGCCTGCACTCACCAGCCTTCCTACCCCCCAGTGCACGAACCCTGAAGGGGCTGTGGGCAGCCTGAAAATGGCTCTCAGCCTCTCACGCAGGCTGACCAGGCATGCCAGCAGGTGGACATCTCCCCCGAGGTGTCCCAGACTGCAAGAGGGCACAGGCCGGGCTGAGGGACCCCCACCCCCCGAGTGCACAAATTTTTGTGCACTGGGCCCCTAGTTGTTACATAAGATGCATAATTGCTATTCCTATATTGGAACATTTGTTAATTCAGAGTAGACAGGTAGATATGGTACTAAGTTGTAGGCTTCAGAAAGAACAATGATGCCTCATTGTTGTAGCTAAAAAATATTAGTTCAATTGACTTAAACTAGTATAAACTAATAAAAATGATTTTTTGTTTTAGGTATATATGAAATAAAATGCTTATGGGAAAGCATGAGACTTGGTTGGAAAGTTTGTTCGGAGGAAAGGGGCTGAGAAAAAGGGCTGGACGGTGCCCGCGAGTCTCAAGCCACTTCTTGGAAACTTTTCAACCAAGTCATGTGCTTTCCAACCTCTCCCCCTTTTTTGCTTTGCTGAATGTAGAGGACTGAGAGAGGTGGTGAACTTTCTGCTTTAGAATGTCAGGGTCCGTGAAGTGTGTTTACTCTTTTTCTCAGAATGTCCTCCTTACAAACTTTCCAACCAAGTCTCCTGTGCTCCCCAACAAATGCTCATTTTAGAACATTTTATTTCCTATTAATAGGCATTCAAAAGATTATGGCAACTCTATGTTAGGAGTGTGTGTAATTTGCATGTGTGCACATGTACAAAAAGCAGGCTTTCCAAGTCAGGAACATAGAAAGGCCTAGCAACTTAGGTCTGCTTACAGAATGGGAATTGATATGCTAAATATAGGACATATTTTTGAGGTACAGATACCTCCTTTATATTTAAAAGCCCTGTGGTAAAATCTGAGTTATATATATATAGATATATATCTATCTATCTATATATAGATAGATAGATATATATCTATATATATATATCTCAGATTTTATATATATAACTCAGATAAGATATATATATCTTAACTAATAAAAGCATAATATTGAAATTAACCATTTCTCCAGGACGGGGTAAGCCACACCCACCAGCCAATCAGAATGACTGTATGCAAATTAGCCCAGACAACATGACGGACCTGAGTAAACGGCAGCTTCCATTGCAGAGGGAGTGAAAGTGAAACTGTCTGTGCACCGCCCGGTTTATCCTTGCCTCAAAGCAAAACATGTTTGCAACATGTTTGCAACAATGTATAAATCATAGAATCCTTGGGAGCTGAAGGAAACAGCAGGCCTGACCTGAGCACTGAGTAACATTGTTTCATTATAGAAGCCACGAGGTGAAGCAGAGAGGAGGCTTCGTTAGTAGGAGGCCTCGCCTTAAAGGAACAGCATCAATTGTAGAAGATAAACAAACCCCAGAAACCTGCATCCAGCCAGCCTTGCTGGGACATTGGGTCAGTGGGAGCTGTGGGCAGCCTTAAAGCCTGAAAGTGCCAATCAGCTCGTCACCCACGCTGGCCATACCCCAATGGGGTGAAGGACGTTACTGGGGGGCTTGGCCAGCCTGGAGACAGCCATCAGCCCCTCACCCAGGCTGGTCAGGCATGCCAGCAGGTGGACGTCCCCAGAGGGGTCCCAGACTGTGAGAGGTGCACAGAGTGGCTGCAGGGCGGAACAGCGCAGGACCCAGGACCCATGAGTGGGAAAGAGGCGGCAGGGTTGGCGGCCTGCTTGGTGGCTCCCCAGGCCATTTGTGGGGCACCGAGGAGCGGGTAAGAGGTGGCGGGGGGTCAGCAGCCTGCTTGGGGCACCAGGGAGCAGGAAAGAAGTGGTGGGGGCCGGGGGCCTGCTTAGTGGCTTCCCAGGTCCTTTGAGGGGCGTCAGGGAGCGGGAAAGAGGCGGCGGGGGGTCTCGGCCTGCTTGGTGGGCTTCCCAGGCCCCTTTCAGGGCACTAGGGAGTAGGAAAGAGGCAGTGGGGGTCAGGGGCCTGCTTGGCGGCTCCTCAGGCCCTCTGAGGGGCACCGGGGAGTGGGTAAGAGGTGGCGGGGGGTCGGTGGCCTGCTTGGCGATTGCCCAGGCCCTTTACAGGGCACCGGGGAGCAAAAAAGCAAGGCTGCAGGGGCCGGGGTCCTGCTTGGCGGCTCCCCAGACCCCTTGGCACACCAGGGAGTAGGAAAGGAAGGCAGCAGGGGACTTGTGAGTGGGAAAGAGTCGGCGGCCTGCTTGGCAGCTCCCCAGGCCCTTTGGGGGCACTGGGGAGCGGGAAAGCAAGCTCTTGGGGGCTGGGGGCCTGCTTGGCGGCTCCTCTGGTCCCTTCCAGGGATCAGGGAGCAGGAAAAGGCTGGCCTGACCACGAGGTGGTGTTTTCTCTGCTTCCTGGTGGCTGGAGGAAGATGGGCAGTAGGCAAGTTTGGGAGGCAGACAGCACCCAGCCCTGGCCACAGCTCAAAAAAGAGAACAACATGCAGGGGAGGGCAAGAGTCTGAGAGATCAATATAGAGGGGGTGCCTGCTCCAAGTCTGGGGGGCAGGTCCCCAGCAGGTAGACACACACAGGAGGACTGCTCCGAGCCTCAGATGCGGCTGGGGGCAGGTCCCCAGTGGTCACACACACACACACACACACACACACACGGTGCCTGGCAGACTGGGGCCATCATAGGACATCCACTGAGAGGTTCCAGACTGTGAGAGGGGGCAGGCTTGGCTGAGGGACCCCCACCCTCCCCCGTGCACTAATATATATATATTCTTCACTGTTTTCAACTCTAAAAGGGGAGTGATGTTTTTCCTTACAGGCTTGTTTGAGTCATTAAATTGAATCATGCCTGAAATGGTAATGCTGGATTACATCTCAGTTCTGAAGAGAATAACCAGGTGTATCACCTTTGTTTTGTTCTTCTAACTACTAGCCTCTTGGTATATTTAATTCAAAACTGTGCTTCAGAAATGTTGAACATAGTCCTTTTTTTTTTTTTTTTTTTTTTTTTTTTTTTTTTTTTTTTTTTTTTTTTTTTTTTTTTTTTTTTTTTTTGCAAATATAACAGATTGTTCTAGGTCAAGAGATGTCTCTGAACAGGACAGATAAAATTACTTCTCTCATAGATGCATAAGTCAACTGGAGGAAGTAGGGGTTGAACATAAACATACAAAGAATTCAGTCACACTATGATAAACTTTATAAAGTAACATTCAGAGTGTTACAAGACTCTGTAATAAGAAGCTTTGGTAGCTAATGAGAAGCAATATTTACAGGGATGAATATCATGGAGAAATTGATATTTAGGCTAAGACCTAAAAAAGCATTAGCAGTTGGCCATGTGAAATGGGTGATCTATTCCAAGCAGAAAAATCAGCCTGTTTATGATTTTTTTGCAGTCCCCCATAAACTAAAGTAGCTACAGGATTAAGTAGAGTGCATCTCTATTTTATTGCTACATTTTAACATACATAACAGGGTCAATTTTCTACTATTTATGGAAGTAGTAAACATACAAAATAAGTAACATCCCAGTGAATGAAGGCCCTAGGATGATTTGCTAGAGTTCAGATGGGAGAACATAAGACAGTTATCTGAATAGTAAGCATACAATTTTAAGTTCCCACATAAGGATTTTTCAGTGGAATAGAATATTTGGTTCATGTTGATTTAAATTCTGAATGAATCACTCAACATATGTATATTAACAATGATTGGTTCATATAAGATATTCTGGACTTGGAGTCAGTCTCTAAAATTTATTTACTCATAAAAACTTGCATATATTCAAGGAACAATGATATTGTGAAATTGCAGATTCTGCCCCAGTTGGCATAGTTCTGTGCTTATTTTTGTACCTCAAGACATCTTAAAATGTAACTCACTAAGGCAAGGAGTACATATTACAGGGATGAAAGTGGAGAGGTTGTGTAAAGCAAGGATTTTTTAATCAGACATATTCTGTGTGTCATGGCAATTATTTAATTCGTGAGTGCTTCAGTTCCCTTTTAAAATGCAACTGATAACATCGGGCAACTCCTCTAGTCAATACTATTTGGGCCTTTGATAAGTTCGTTGTTTTGGCTTAGGTCCCATTCTCTCAGTGATATAGTGCTTTTGGAGTCCTGAAGTAATAAGGAGAACATTGTGAGGATAGAATTTTATGTTTCACTAGAGGCCCAGTGCCTGAAAATTCATGCACTGGATGGGGGGGTCCCGCAGCCTGGCCTGCCCCCCCTCTGACAGTTCAGGAGCCCTCAGGGGTGGGAGACAACCTGGTGATCAGGGGAAGGCAATGCCCCCATCACACCTCTGCTGCTTCCACTGCTGGCAGCACAAGCCTCTGGCAGTACTGGGTGGCTGGACAGCTGACATCCCAGGCTCGCCTGTGCCTTGGGCCAGCCCTGGGCAGCTGGGGGGGCTGAGGGGACTAGGAGACTCTTGAGGCAGGTGCGTGGAGCAGCTGGGCCCACCTAGAGGTGGGCCTGGCCGTGCCACGTGCCTGCTGTTCCAGCAGGGCTGAGGGGACTGGGTGCTGCCATCTTGTGGCTGTGGGCACCGCCATCTTTGAGGGTGGAGCAGTCGATCAGCATATTCCTTCCTTTTTGGCTAAGGATGCCACCATCTTTTGCGATGGCATGAGGGTTAATTAGCACATCCCCTCTTTATTAGATAAGATTAGTTACAGTATGTTCTGCATTATCTGAGAATCTGTTCAGTGCCAGTTAGAGCATAACTAAAAAAAATTAATAAATCTTTTATAAGCCAAAATGTTCCATTTCTCTTCTTCAATTTTTCTACCTCTAACTCAAAACCATAATCACCAGTATTCTATGATTGGGTGAAAGGAAGCTGAAATGGCCAATATGTTTAACTTCATCATTTCCCTTGTTCTGAGAGGTATTCTTACGGTGTAGTGTCCCCCTTTAAAAAGTTGATGTGTTATCATATGTAACATTAACTCTTAAAAAGCTTAAGAATCAAGAGTGGGTTTGAGTGTGCGTGGGTGTGTTCACCTGGAAGTCAGATAATGGATATAAACATATATGCTGAAACACAATGAAGCTTTTCTCTTTGTAGATTCCAGCTTTTCTCTATTCCTGAAAATGTCCTGAAACAAGTACATTTTCTAGCATTTGTTCCATTATCATCTTGAAGTTCAACTAGCTTAAAGTTCAACTACCTTTATTTTATTTTAGGTTTTGAGTTAACACACAGATAAAAATATCAAATGAGAGTCCCATGGATCAAAGATCCCACCCAATGTCAACCTTTAATAACAGTGTGAAGAATATGAGAAATCAAAAGGCTCAAAACAGACCATTGTAGGACATCAGGGGCAGCTCCTCAAACCTATTCCCTACATTGGGTATGCACCTCTGTTCCAGAATAACAGACAGGTTCTGCAGGTAAGGTTCATGGTATTCTTTCCCACTGTGGGAGCATTTCCATTGTGAACCACTTCCATTCTTAACCCCCCAGGGTTGTGTAGTTCCACAGGGAAACATGTCTAGTAGATCCTGAGTTCTATTTACCAAAGAGCATTCTTAGTCAATGATACCTTGTTAAGGTCAATTCAACTATAAAGTCTCTTCCTCTAGCAAATAGCATTAGTCTCCATTCCCAGAGGTCTAGTTGACAAAAAGATTGCCCCAGGTTATCTGCTTATTTCCCCCACCCTGCAGTGTCACTCCAGTAAAAGAAGTGACTGAATCTCAGACCAGAAGCTTTGAAACTTCGTCCTGCCAGGAGTTAATGTCATTTTTCATTCTCATCCTCTTTTTTTATTTTCCTCTGAATTTTATGCAGTTTGCTATGACTATTGTGCAACTCAATGTCTATAGTGCAATGCTATATCTGCTACTGATAGGAAATAAATATTGTTTAGTTTTTTCTTGCATCTTCCTCTTTATTTCTATGAATCATTTCTTTTTTTCCATTTTTAAAAAATTGTATTATGCAATTTATATTAAATTTCTTAGAGCTTATAGGCAGGTATCACTTCCTTTTTTTTTTACCCTTTTCTTCTTTGAAATGCTGCAAGGGGCAGATAGACTCATCTGATTCTGTCACCTTATTTACCTTTCTTTCATAATTTTCAAATACACATAATCTAGTTCAAATTGTCTACTTCTTTTTTGTAATGGTAAGTTAAGTATGGTCAGTGCACTTGTCATTTGTCACTAATATCTCCTTCATCCTTCTCTGAATTTACTCAAATCCATTAACAACATCCAGCTTAAGTCAGATATTCTCTGTGAAGTCTCCTTAGGTTCCCAACTTAATCTATTGTGTAGCCAGGTTTGAGGACCCCTACCATCGCATTATGTTGAGAATTTGACAAGTATACTTGTGATTAAGTATGCATCCAGAAACATCCATGGGTAAAAAAAGTTTACAAGGAAGCAAGTTTTAGACATCATCATGAATAAGTGGGCCGTAAATTGTGATGGTAACTGATTGAAGCAAAAGTCACAATTGAATGATAATTGATAAAAGAGGTCTAATAATGTGTTAGAGGACTTTCAAGTGTTTCAAGTAAAAGAACTAAAACTAAATTGGATTTTTATAAGCATAAAATAAAAGGTACCATAGATATAAAAGTTAATTCAGACTCTGTCACTTTTGACTCATCAGAGTAAGGAAAAAGGGAAATATACCATGTTAAGAGTAAAAGATTGAAGTGTCAGAATATGAAAAAGGTCTTTAATAATTACATGAAAATAATACAATAGAGAATAAGTTTTCAAATGAAGAGCTTATTTAGGATAGCTACAGGCACCTTATCCCCCTTGGATAATTGGAGGCTTAGGATGTTGGAAGAAGTTAAATGGAGTTTAGATAATTGTGGCTGAAGGAAAAACTCTGTACTGATCCTACTCTCTTTGATGAATTGACAGGCCCAGCTACTGGTAAGCAATAAGATGAATAATTTAAAAAAGCAAACTTTCCCAAGAGAATGAGGAAATCAAGAAGTAGACTTGCTCTGGCTTCAGGCATTTAGGATACCAGGCTAAGATGAAATATTAATTTGATATCCCACCAGAAAGAAGCAAGAGAACTGTCCTTCCTGCATTGTTCAGGACTCACTCAAGTCCTGCTGGAGCTCGGCCTGGCCTGGCTGCTCTTGTACAGAAAAAATAAAAACTCATACGTGTCAAAATTAGTGTGCTTGTTGGAATGCAAGTCAAGGCACAAAGTAAGTGAAGGGGCTGCAATAGAGCTAAAGGCAAACTTGTATAAGAGAAATCCTTGAAAAACAGCATAGTTAATACATAATCATTTCCTTTCAATGTAGCCAATTTTGTTACACAATTACATCTTTCATTTGTAGACTTATGACTTAATACGTCTAGTTATATTGTTAGTTTTACACACACGTGTATATAAGCATATACTTTACTTTTACAGAAAAGTAATCCATTTTTGTAAGGATAAAAATATTTTTCCTTCCTGACAATGTAATCTGCTCTTGATATTCATTTTTATTATATTCTGTAACATACTGATTGTCTCCACAGTATAGCCTTAACCAAAGAACAGACCTTCAGGGAGGAAAAAGACATTTGAAATATCTCCACATCTGCTTTCAGCCTCTCTATTATTACCAAGAATGTTCTAAGTCACCTTGTGTCTGATGACATTAAATCAGAGAGACCAGGCAAAGGAGGCCATGTTGGCACGCTGACAATGCATCCACTGTACTGCCTGGTCTGTTTATACTCTGTCACTTTCCATTAAAAGGGCACTAAATAGAGCAATTTTTATTTAGGACAAGTCTGTAAAGTAATTCCACATTTTGTGTTCTCTGCAACAGCAATTAGGTTAAAATGACAATTGCAATGTCATAAATGTCTGACATTTTTTGTTGAATTCATTTTGTTGTTTACTTTTTTCATACTTATTTTAAGCCATTTAGAAAATACTGCATTAAACTGGGACGATTGAGAAAGTTTTCCAGCCCTAACCAGTTTGGCTCAGCAGATAGAGTATTGGCCTGCAGACTAAAGGGTCCCAGGTTCGATTCAAGGGCATGTACCTTGGTTGCGGGCACAACTCCAGTAGGGCGTGTGCAGGAGGCAGCTGATCATTGTTTCTCTCGTTGATGTTTCTAACTCTCTATCTCTCTCCCTTCCTCTCTGTAAAAAAATCAATAAAATATATTTTAAAAAATTCTCCCAAGCTAAGTTTTTAAGAGTTAAGATTCTCAATATTCTTAAATACACTAGATGCATTTTGATTTTCTGCATTTAGTAGTTTACTAATGCCTTCTAAACATTGTTCTGTGTTTTCAGATTTTATAAGTAAAATGTTTGTTGTAAAGAATTTAGACTATAGAAAAAATATAGAGGAGAAAATAGAGATCATCCTAAAGCTGAGCATTCAGAAATAGTTACTGCTCTTTCAAACATAAATTTCCAATCCTGTGTGTGTGTGTGTGTGATTGTGTGTGTAAATAATGAAATAATGTTCCAGTCATTATTAATGTTCCAGTCATTAAGAGAAACTTGAGTTTCTTTCTAATCTGAGCAAGGGAAAGCTGCTATAAGGATTAAATAATTATTTACAGATTACTAAGAGGGAATAAAAAGAACTCTAATGAAAAGCCTAGTGCTGAAGGAGAGTAACCAAGGATGGTATAAACTTTAAAGAGCACCAGATTTCTAAGGATGGGTAGAAATTACAAAGCATACTATAAGAGAGGACTATCAGAGACTTACCATGGTCATGTCAAAGAAGGTTATAATAAGAGTAGGAATTGCAATGAACCTAAGACCATCAAATGTACTTACATTCGTTGCATAATAATATTGCAAAAAATAATTGGTAACCATATCAAGATAAGTAACATTGATTATATAAAAACTTGGTTAAATAAGTATTTATTCTCCTTATAATGGTACCATTGAGCAACAAAATAGTAGACTAGAGAAAGCATTGCCTTGTAAATTCATTAAAACAAAATGAGGTAATTTGAATATTAATATTTTAGAACCCCTAATACTTTAATAGATCTATGTGAGGAACAGTGGATGCTAACACACACACACACACAAAGTGGAGAACAGACATTAATTGTGAAAGAACAGGTCACCGCTATGGTCTTGGTAAAGCAACAGAACCTGATTCTGATCAAACATATAGATCCCAGTTGCCAAGATGCAGGAAATGTAGATGACAAATGAATATAGTGAACTCTGAAAAAAGTCTATAGTCTGAATTCCTCAGAATCTTCAAGAGATGTACTGTAATTAAAGAAAAGGAAGTAGAGAAAATCTGTAATTTAAAATAAATGTAAAAGTAATATAACCTTTTATTTTTATTATTATTTTTATTGTTTTCCTTTACTGATTAAGGTATTATAATGTGTCCTTACCCCTCCATTATCCCCCCAACCCCCATTCATCCCCTCATCCCCTGTCTGTATCCATTGGTTATACTTTTTAAAATGGGGGCATGCACTCTTGGGTGATAAATCATAGGGAAAAAAGCAAGGAAGTAATTATTATAAAAGCGTGTTGGGTAGTGCTTTTAGAGGGAGAGGAGTCATGATTAAGACAGAAACTGAAGGGGCTTTGGGGATGCTGCTAAAGTTTCATTTTTTTATGTGGGTGGTGGTTATAAGAATATACGCTGTATAACAATTCATTACTCTCCACTTTCATTTTTTCTTTGTGTTTTATTTTACAATAAAATGTCCAAAAAGCTTTCATGAAAATAGCTGAGATATATATAGTTCTTTTTAGATAAAATTATGTTTATAACAATATCTGAAATAGTATGTCCTAAATTGGATGTTGTTTGAGGGGGGCAGTGAAGGAAAATAATTGATCCTTATATTTTCCATTTTTACCATTCTTTTATGTTTTAATGTGCTGGAAAATTCAATTCCATGTCAAGAAAAAATGAAAATGCAAACCATTATACCTAAGTTACTACCAAGCAAAGCTAGTTTAAATTCTCTTTTCACAATGCAGTTTTAAAAAATTATCTTGACCAAGTGTTATTCTTCCAAAAGGAAATACCTGAGAGTATAATTTTAGTTGTTAAGGGTGGTCACATGTTAGTCAAGAATATGTAAGGATACTGACCTCTATTTTTTAAAATAAATCTTTATTGTTCAGATTATTACAGATGTTCCTTTTTTTTATAACCCCCATAGTTCCTGTCCACCTGGTTCCCGCCCCTCGCCCTGTGCCCTTACCCCCACCACTGTCTTCATCCATAGATGTAGGATTTTTGTCC
Organism: Murina feae; assembly: GCA_004026665.1. Lineage (NCBI taxonomy): Eukaryota > Metazoa > Chordata > Mammalia > Chiroptera > Vespertilionidae > Murina > Murina feae. Next base: position 9,650 of record PVJC01024697.1, on the reverse strand, counting down.
AGTCTCTTCCCATACCCCTCACACCTTCTTCCCCCTGTGAATTGTCAGTACATTCCCTTTCTATGCCCTTACTTCTATTCACCAGTGTATTCTGTTCATCCTATATTTCTGTTGATTTAATTGTTACATTCACTGGTTGATAGATATGTATTTGTTGTCACCTTGTTGTTCATAATTTTTATTTTTACCTTTTTCTTTTTCTTCCTCTTCTTAAAAGAATGCCCTTCAGCATTTCAAATAATCCTGGTTTTGTGATGATGAACTTCTTTAGCTTTTTCTTGTCTGTGAAGCTCTTTATTTGACCATCAATTTTACATGATAGCTTTGCTGGGTAGAGTAATCTTGGTTGTAAGTTCTTGCTATTCATCACTTTGAATATTTCTTGCCACTCCCTTCTGGCCTGCATGGTTTCTGTTGAGAAATCAGCTGACAGTGATATGGGTACTCCCCTGTAGGTAACTAACTGTTTTTCTCTTGCTGCTTTAAGATTCTCTCTTTGTCTTTTGCCCTTGGCATTTTTATTATGATCTGTCTTGGTGTGGTCCTCTTTAGATTCCTTTTGTTTGGGATTCTCTGTGCTTCCTGGATTTGTAAGTCCACTTCTTTCAACAGGTGGGGGAAGTTTTCTGTCATTATTTCTTCAAATAGGCTTTCAGTATCTTGCTCTTTCTCTTCTTCTGGCAACCCTATAATTCTGATGTTGGTACGCTTGAAGTTGTCCCAGAGGCTCCTTAAATTATCTTTATATTTTTTTATTCTTTTTTTTTTTTTTTTTTTTTTTTTTTTTTTTTTTTTTTTTTTTTTTTTTTTGCTTTTCTGGTTGGGTGTTTTTTGCTTTTTCATATTTCATATCTTAGACTTGATTCTTGTGATCCTCTCGTCTGCTATTGGAACTCTGTATATTATTCTTTATTTCTGTCAGTGTATGCTTAATTTCTGATTGGTCCTTTTCCATTTTTTTGGTATTCTCATTAAGATCCTTGAAGGTCTCACTTAGTTCCTCGGAGGTTGGTAGAAGATTCTTGAGTAGCTTTATAACTGTGGTTTTGAACTCTATATCTAGTCATTTGCTTTCCTCCATTTCTGTCATTTGTGATCTGTTTCTTTGTCTCCACATTTTGGCTGCTTCCCTGTGTTGATAGAGTGGCTTTCTATGCTGGGTGTTCTATAGTGCCCAGTGATTCAGCCTCCCCAATCACCTGGGGTGGACACTCTTGATGTATGCCTTTGAGGGCTGGGTGCACAGTCTTGTAGTTAAGTCTTGATTGCTGTTGGTGTCACTGAAAGGAAATGACCTCCAGGTCTTTCTCCTTGTTGTTTGGGGTTTGGAATTTTTGGAGAACTCTGTCCCAGCTGCACTTTGTTAGGTTAGGCTGCAGGCAGACAGGTGCACAGCTTGGGTGGGGTTGTAAATTGGGTGGGGCAGGGTCTAAGAATCATCGGAGCGGAGCAACCCACCATGGCTGCCCCTCAGTCACTCTGTAGCTTTTCCCCATTTTGGCGTCTCCACGCCCTGGTGTCTGCACGCCCCTGAATCCGGGAGTCTCGGAGCGCCGCATCAATGATCTCCAGGAACACCACTGTAGTCTTCCACCCGCAATGCATTCAGTGCAACCCCGGAGCTTGTAAACCCCTTCCAAGCTGTGAACCCAGTTGTGGCCGCCGTCACCATTTGCCTGCGCCACCACCGTTTTGCATGAGTCTGTACCTCTCTGTTTTGGCACCGGGAACTTCTACTCACTCTCAATGCACTCCTTCTCTTGCCTTCTAGTTGTAAAGCTTCCACTCCCTTGGTTCTGGAGGATGGCTGTTTAGCTTTATAGTTGTATTTTTTAATGTGGTTGTGGGAGGCTGCGCATTCAGGTATATGCCTTATGCTGCCATCTTGGTTCTTCTGATCTCTATTTTTTTAAAAATATATCATTATTGATTTCAGAGAGGAAGAGAGAGGTAAAGAGAGAGAGAAACATCAACAGTGAGAGAGAATCATTGATTGGCTGCTTCCTGCATGTCGCTTAATGGGGCTCAAACCTGTAATCCAGGCATATGCCCTTGACCAGAATTGAATCTGGGACTCTTCAGTCCACAGGCTGATGCTATATCCACTGAGCCAAACCAGTTAGGGCCCTGACCTCTATTTCAGGATCCCTTTCTTAAAATATATATCTTATTGATTTTTTATAGAAAGGAAGGGAGAGGGATAGAGAGTTAGAAACATAGATGAGAGAGAAACATCGATCAGCTGCCTCCTGCACACCCCTCACTGGGGATGTACCCGCAACCATGGTACATGCCCTTGACTGGAATCGAACCTAGGACCCTTCAGTCCACAGGCTGATGCTCTATCCACTGAGCCAAACCGGCCAGGGCAAGATCCCTTTCTTAAATGATGAATTCCTATTTTGAAATAATTTTCTTTCCTGATTTCAACAGTGGCAAATAAAACCAGAACTCTAAGTCATACTGGGGTTTTCCAATATTAAGTAGTACTGTAGACTTCATTCCAAGAGAATTAATACAGCCTCTTTAAAAGAAGGAAATATCACAGACTGTATCCACAGTGCAAACAGAATGTGCTCATAAAGAGCCATTTTTAGTATAGAGGGAGAATAATGTTATAATATAGATTCAAAAAGTAGGAAAACAATTTTTTCATTACTATTCAATCCTGATATTATTATGACAAAAAAGAGTACAATAATTGACAAGCATCCTTCAAAAGTTACTAAGTCTGGATTTTATAACATTCGAATTAAAAATGTGCCTTCTATAATTTTTTCAAGTTTAAGAATTTTTTTCTTTCTCTACATCTAACAAGACAACAACATATACTGTGTGCAATTATGGAGGCCGTTCTACTATTTTTCTGCTTCTCAAACTGAGATTCAAATTCATACCTTTACAAAATGTGGAATATGCTGGGATCAACACAACCTCAGTATTAATAAGATTTATCTTCCCATAATGCAACTTTAGGTGTTTATTGGCAAGTAATTAAGGGATTTGCTTATACCGTTTGTCATGTTGCTTCTCCACGGGTGGTAGTGTGCTAAATACGAGGGATACTCCATTGCACAAGGGGCATTGTCCTTATATATATGCCTTTCCTTCCAATAGATGATACAAATACATAAATTAATTAATAAGATATATCCAGATTGTCATAGGTGTCATGAAGTCAATGAAAATGATATCAGTATTAAGATTGAGCATTTAGAGGGAGTAAAATTATGCGCTGCTATTTAAGCTGACACCTGTGCAAGTGAAGACTTGTGCAAGGAAGGTTCTAGGGAGAGGAGGTGCATGTCAAAAACCTTAAAAACAGTAGGACTGGAGCTTAGTGAGCAGGGGTGAGTGTGATGATGAGGGAGAGGTGGTCATGGGTCAGATCATGGGTGTTCTTTTTTCTTGTTTTGTGCTAAAGGAGTGTGACATGACGCTACACTACCAGGGTGCAGCAACTCATTTCTAGTGAACAATAACTTAGTGTTATATTTATACCAAGATGCCACAATGTTTACGTAATTACTTATTTAAGTTCTAATAAGTAATTGTTTACTGTGGAGTTAGATTGGGTAAACAGCACTCCCTACCTCATCTTCCAAAGGTTCCCCGCCACCAGCCACACACATCGGCCTCTGAGCCCCAGGCCCCTTCAGGCTTGGATTATAGGAGTAATGAGTTGCCAGTCCATAAAATAGGATATATTTAGCATTTCTAAGGCAGTGAGCGAAACCAGACCAAAACCCTGATAGGTATTCTCTCTCGTGAATTAGTAAAATATATTTTCTCACAAAATGCTGTATGCATACATACACATATTCTAACACATGAAATATACACACACTCAGAGCAAGGAAAGGAGATAGGGAGAAGGGGAATTGGGGCGAGGGGCAGGGAAGTGGAGTGTTTAGAAAAAAGCTTTACTGATGGCAAGATGCATAAGAAAAGGTATGAAGAAGGTAAAGTTACAAATCCTGGGGATAACTAAGGATTATAGGGAAATGTGCTCAAGGGAGGGCAGAACAAGTACAAAGACTAGGAGGCTAGGTCATTCTTTATATGGAAAAGGAAGGTGTGGGGTGAGGAAGTGAGAGAGTAGGGCATGAAGTCAAACAAGCAACTAGCTTTAGGAATAAAGGGTGTGAGACATCAGAGTATATATAAAGTTCTCAGCCAGAAAAGCAACGAAAAATAAATGAAGAGGACATTATTGGTGGTCAGGATTTGCTTTCATCCAATATAATTTTAAGTGCCTTCTACATATCCAGGTGAAGGGGTCAAGTAACCATTCTGATTTTGCCTTCTTTCTCCCTGAAAATGAGCACCAGGCATGTTTGGCACCGAGGGCTTGTGGTAAGGGAGCAATGGTACACTCTCTGGACTGGGGTTGACCCTGAATACCTGTTTGTGCTTAGGAAAATCTGACCTGAGTCAGTACTAGATGAGCTCTGGGCCAACAATGTCCAAAAATTTTTTTAAATTATATGTAATTACTCATGCCAGCTACATATGTAATTAGAAGTTTTCTAGTAGCTACATTAAAAAAGTATAAAAATAGCCAGAACCGGTTTGGCTCAGTGGATAGAGCATTGGCCTGTGGACTGAAAGGTCCCAGGTTCGATTCTGGTCAAGGGCATGTACCTTGGTTGTGGGCACAACCCTGGTGGGGAGTGTGCAGGAGGCAGCTGATCAATATTTCTCTCTCATTGATGTTTCTAACTCTCTATCCCTCTCCTTTCTGTTCTATAAAAAAATCAATAAAATATATATTTTTAAAAAGTGTAAAAATAAATGGGTGAAATACATGTTAATACAATTTTTTATTTCACTCAGCTTATCCAAATATTATCCAAAATGCAGATTCACACTTTTTGGAGAAGTGTCTATTTAGGTCCTCTGCCAGTTTTTTAATTAGATTGTTTGTCAACCTGGTTTTGAGTTGTGTTTTTTATATAATTTGGAAATTAACCCTTTATTCAATATGTCATTGGTGACTACATTCTCCCAAACAGTGGATTCTCTTTTCATTTGTTAATAGTTTCTTCAGTTGGATATAGCCTCATTTAAAAAAAAAAAATTCCATTATTTCCCTTGCCCTAGGAGACATATCGGCAAAAATATTGCTACCAGAGATGTCTGAGATTTTACTACCTTTGTTTTCTTCTATGATTTTTATTGTTTTGTGGCTTACATTTAAGTCATTTATCCAATTTGAGTTTATTATTATGTACTTTTTAATTGTATAAATCCCTTGATATTTCTGAAGATTTTGATTCAATAATACTGGTGTTCAACTTAGTTATCTGTATATTTGAAAAGACTCAAAATTAATGTTAATGCCCAGGTATATTGAGAAACACCAATCAAATAAAACCAATTGTACATGTATTTCAACCCTCACTATGCTCTTTGATGTCTCAGGGTGTTTATTCATGATGCTTCTTTTGCCCATAATTCATTAAATCAGACACCTGTGAATATTTATGTGGACTTCAGTTTAGTACCAGGATGCTTACATAGTTCCAGCTGGCTCAGCTCCATTACCTGATCCCAGCCTTCTGGTTTGAAAATACTCTAACTTTTTTAGTCAGAAGATAAAGGTGAAATGCTTGAACATGTATGGTTTCTAATGATTCAGAGTAGGATCCCTATTTATTTATTATTTTTATTTAAAAAGTTAGTGGCAATAAACTTTACAACATAATTTCATTGAATAAAATCCCTAATACATCTGTATTAGTATGCATGTGGTATCTCTGGATTTTCTGTGCCATTATACCTACTAGAGGCCCAGTGCACGAAATTTGTGCATGGAGTGGGAGTGGGGATTTGGGGTGGTGTCCCTCAGCCCAACCTGCACCCTTTCCATTCTGGGACCCCTTGAGGGATGTCTGACTGTCCATTCACAATCCAGGACTGCTGGATCCCAAACTCTTGCCTGCCAATTGCCCCTAACCACTCTCCTGCCAGACTGATCAGCGCCTAACTGCTCCTGTGCTGGCCTGATTGCTCCTAACTGTCCTCTCCCTGCCAGGATGGTCCCCTCCCCCAACTGTCCTCCCCTGAATGCCTGGTTACCCCCCAACTGTCCTCCTCTGCCAGCCTCGTCCCTCCCAACTGCCCTCCCCTGCCGGCCTGGGTGCCCCCCAACTGTCCTCCTCTGCCAGCCTCGTCCCTCCCAACTATCCTCCCCTGCAGGCCTGGGTCCCCCCCAACAGTCCTCCCCTGCAGGCCTGGGTCCCTCACAACTGCCTTCCCCTGCAGGCTTGGGTCCCCCCCAACTGATCTCCCCTGTAGACCTGGATCCCTCCCAACTGCCCTCCTTGCTGACCATCTTGTGGTGACCATCTTTGACCACATGGGGGAGGCCATCTTGTGATGGTCAATTTGCATATTACTCTTTTGTTAGATAGGATGCCATTTGTATCTAATTTGTACCTACTTAGAATTACATAAACACATTCACATCGGTATTTCAATAAAAAATGAATATCTTCTATTAAAAATAACTCAGTTTAATTTTTTAATTAAAGCATTGGGTATATACCATATTTCTAAAATAAATCTTAAGGACAAGTAGCCATTATCACATTATAACTGAAGATGTGTGCCTTGAGAATATTTTTTCATGATTCATTTATAATTAATTACCTTCAAACATTTCCAATATAATGATGATTTAACTTTCTAAGATATTGAAACTAGTCAATAAAATTTTACCTCCTAATACTCAACTGGTTCTGTGAAAACGCAAATTAAAGAGCAGAATATTAGGCAAATTGAATTTGCAGGAATATGGTGTATATGCATAAAATGATTTAGGATATTGGATATCATTACCCAATTATTACATTCATAGACCATAATAACGAACAAGAGGAATTTGCCACATAAAAGATATTAACAAAATTGGAAATTTTATAGACATACAATTTATATCCTAAGTTCTAACATGGACCTGAATGCCAATATATATACAGATAAGAAAATAAAGGTAAAAATATTTCTTCCAACGTTCTGAAGAATCTCTCTATAGGGAATATGCTTAATGAGGTTGCATATTTTTTAGATCTCTTCTAAAGGACTTGAAAGTACACTATTATATTTTCCTTTCTATTTAAACATTGGAATAACTCACTAAAGTGAATATGATTATGCAGTATAGTAATTTAGAAATTAAGAACACATTTTTCAAATAAGATAGCAGAAGTTTGATTTGTGGACTTACTAGTTATATCTTGCATGTATTCCTTAACCTAAAGCTATGCTTTCCTTCTACAATATGGAATGTTATCTAGCATAAGAATGCTGTTAGTATAAATACTATACTCATTAAAATATTAATACAGTGTCTGCATTTATGTGTACTGAGTGTTTAGAACTCATCACCTATTATTTTTTCCACTGAAACAAATAGAAACACAGCCTTTTATCTCTTTTAAAATTATTTTTTAAAATATAGTCTAAGCTTAACTCTTCTCATCTTAAACGATAAATACTTTTACTGAAAAATCTTGCATATGAACAAAATATATTTCATAACTGAGATATTTAGAATACTTGTTAAATTCTACTTTTAATATTTTTGAAAGTAGAAGTATTAGAATACCTAATGCTAGAATACAAAGAAATCACTTAATATTTATTGTTAAAAATAAAATGTGTAAAAAAAATCTGCAGCAAGTTTGGAAAGAAAAAGATTTGCAGTTTGTCTTGGACTATTAAGGTGAGCCTTTAATTTCAGCTCCTGGTTTTTACTTTTTGTATAATTTTGAACAATTCACTAAACCTCTTTAAGGCTTAATTTCCTTATCTGTAACCTAGAAATAATAACAAATTATAGCTTATAATTATTAACTTATCTTAATTATAGAAATATTTGTAAGTGTGAGGAGAGCTATTTAAATATTGTTACCATATACTTTAAATGTGCTCATTAGAAATATAATAAAATATACATTATTTAGAAATTTTTCTTTATTGTTGAAAGTATTACAGAAGTCAACATTTTTATCACCTTTAACTTCTTCCACCCTACTCGTGTTCCCACCCTCGGCCTTCCCCACACTATTTTCTGTATTCTTTTTTTGATCTACAATTTTATTTAATTTAAAATAGGGAAAAAAATTTAATGCTGGAATTCCCTTCTACAATGGAGGTATATTTCATTTCTACCATAAACTTTACTAAAGTCTTTGTATCATGTTTGTTTCAGAAATTCAATGGAGTAAAAATATTCCTTGTGTTAAGATAAAGTTCACCTTTAATATATACCCATGTTTATGGAATATTACACGTTTCTAAAAATATCTGAAGTCATTGGTAAGTGAAAAAATAGAAAACTATCAGGTTTTCAGAATAACATGTTCTGATTAATTCAGAATTAATCACTTAAAATATGCCTGGGTATATAAATATGTCACTGGGTATATAAAAAAAGGAACATGAGGGATACACAGCAAACTATTGATAAACTACCGCTGAGATAATATAAGGAAATAATTTTCACCTTTTACTTTACATATTTCTAAACTGATTGATATTTTCATTGAGAATATTTACATGTATTATTTGCATAATCTAAGTACCAATAAAGAGAAAAATAAAATCACTATTAAGGAAGTATAGTCATTTATAGTTAATATCTACATAATGGAATATCAAGCCCAAGTTTCTAATATTTGTCAGACTAAAATCTCTGATACACCTGAAAAATCTAACCTCAAAGCTGAGCAATCAAATTAAATATAGATATTGAAGAGTTTAAACATTCCACTAATGAAACAATATCAGATCTTAAAAAATAGAAACTGATTATTTCATTATTTTTCTATGTCCACATGAACACTGTGGCAGGGGCCAGAGCAGTACTTATTTAGAATTGGAACTATTAAACGTTAAACTATGTCTATTTGCAAATGAAGCATCTGATCACATATCCTGATAATAATTATTTTACTCTAGCTCAAATATGTATCTGCAAACATACGATTTCCTAATTCCTTAATGTTTATCTACCTTTGAGTCTGCAGATATATTTGTTTTTATAAATGTATGGTAGCTGTACATCTAGTATAATATGTACATATGCATTTGATACATACTATGTGTGTATATAATGTGTATCAAATATTTTCTTAAATTACCAAAAAAGTAAATGATGATCTGGTTTACTTTATATTTGATGATATATTGAGTTTATTAAATTAAATGTAGTTCAGGTTTTCTACCTCCATACATTGGTATGATTTATGCATGTGATTAAGTACATATGTGTATTGAACTTTTAATGTGTTTCTACCTAAATTAAGGTAGGAGAATGAAAAATCATAGAGTAAGAGAGATGCCTGTTGGATAGAAATATGAAAATGATGCTTTAATCTTATCCTATATCCTATATAATAAAGATATAATATGCAAATTAACCCGCACACCTTCACAAGATGGCTGCCTACGACAGGCTGGCAGGGGGTTAGTGAGGCATGACCAAATGACTGAACAAGCATGCTGCAGGCTTCAGGTCTTGAGAGTTGACCAGGCTAATAGGGAGGGCAGTTGGAGGTAACCAGGGCAACAGGTGCAGAAGTTAGGGATAACCAGGCTGGCAGAGGGGGACAGTTAGGGTGACTAGGCTGGCAGGGGTGGGC